>BDUI01005834.1:58614-72874 GCA_002335545.1 Apodemus speciosus
AAAAAAAAAAAAGGATTTATTTATGTTGTGTATATGAGTACACTGTAGCTTTCCAGATGGTTGTGAGCCATGTGGTTGCTGGGAGTTGAATTTAGGACCTCTGCTCGCTCTGGTCAACCCTGCTTGCTCCAGCCCAAAGATTTATTTATTATAAACAAGTACACTGTAGCTGTCTTCAGATGCACTAGAAGAGGGCGTCAAGTCTCATCATGGATGGTTGTGAGCCACCATGTGGTTGCTGGGATTTGAACTCAGGGCCTTCAGAAGAGCAGTCAGTGCTCTTAACCGACGAGCCATCTCTCCATCCCGAGTTCATCTTTTTTTAAGGTGAGGATTTTGAAGTTCAGGATTCATTGACTATATATTTAATATATCAAAGGTAGCATTAAGGAAAAAGTACTGAGTCCATATAAAAACATAGATTGCAATCTAAATTCCAGATACCAGAAATAGAAATTGCCACCTTTACTAAGGGAATAATACCTCAGTCTTTGAGCCTTTCTTGTGTTTGGTTCAGGTAATCCTCTGTACAGTTTGTTGGACGATAAGATAATTTGTAAAATAGCTTATGTTTGTTTTTTATAGAAGTAGGCACTGAACTCAAGGCATTATTCAAGGCCTCTACTATATATACATATATGAGATATATATTGGGATATACATACGTATATGTACATGTATATGTGTATACATATACATATGTGTATATATATCTCAATAGGGTTAGATACAAAACTCGATTTTTACTTTTATTTTGAGATAGACTCTTCCTGCATTGTCCAGACTGGCCTTGACTTACTTCGTAGTCCAAGCTGGCCTTGAATTTGGTAATCTTCCTGCCTCTGCTTCCAAACTGGCCGGGGTTACAAGTCTATGTCACCAGGCCTGGCCCTAGAGAATATCTAACAAGAGAGCCTCTGTTAGAATGAAAGTCACACAGTGCTGTTTGAATTTGTCAGGTGTGAGGAACTGAGTAAATGTGTTTTTGTAATGAGTTCTTTCGTTTGGATTTAGGTGAGCGACCTGTGAGAGTTTATGCGGATGGAATATTTGACTTATTTCACTCTGGTCATGCCCGGGCTCTGATGCAGGCGAAGAACCTTTTCCCTAATACATATCTAATTGTGGGAGGTAAGAAACCATCCACTGACTTCAGGTGTTGCCCAAAAAAAGAGTACTCACTCACCCTCCTGTTTGTGTGATGTGAGCRCTTTGGCCCAGGTCTCGTTTACTAAAGGAGTGAAGTGTCTGCCTCAGGTTCAGTCTGTGTGGGACAGCTCAGCCAGGCTCACTAGGAGAGGTCCTGGATTATCTTGMTGTTCATAGCTGAGGCTCTCCAGTTAGATACAGTTAGAGAGCAGCAGTCATCCAGTTGTCTACTTAAAACATTAGTTCTGGACTTTGCCTCATCAGTTTTGAATCAACAGAAGAAAAGTCTGCCATGTTATATAATCAATTCCAATCTTATAAAATGAAAGTAGAAAAAAGCCTTAAAATTCTTATTTTATGTGTATGTGTGGGCTTTTCRTTTGTTGGTTGGTCTTCGTGTGTGTTTCTGTACCACATGTGTGCCTGGTRCCCAAGGAACCAAGAGAAGGTATCAGATCCCAGGGGCCTGGAGTTAGACAGTGGGGAGCCACCATGTGGGTGCTGGGAGTCAAGCGTAGGTAGTTTATAAGAGCAGCCAGTGCTCTTAGCTGCTGAGAGATCTCTCCAGCTCCAATACCACATTTTTAAAAACTTCACTGGTGTAGAAATACATAGCAGGTTCATTTCAAAGTCAAGATCTGAGTTCCATATTTTCCCCTTTTCAGAAGTGTGAGCCTTACTGTAGCAGGTGTTACTCCTGAAGGCTAGTTTTAGGAAGAACATTGTTACTCAGGCTGAAGTACATGTAGAAGATTTTTCTTAATATTGGATGGGGGTGGGGAGGGCATTGTCGCAGGCCTAGAAAGTAGAAGATGGAAGGGTTGGTGGCGAGGAGGGTTCGACAGGACCTTGACTTACAACTGTGTGATGCTGTGATGCAGTCTGCAGTGATGAGCTGACGCACAACTTCAAGGGCTTCACTGTGATGAACGAGAATGAGCGCTATGATGCGGTGCAGCACTGCCGCTACGTGGACGAGGTGGTGCGGAACGCCCCCTGGACTCTGACGCCTGAGTTCCTGGCGGAGCACCGGGTAAGACTGGCCACGAGAACTCACTCCTGGTTCCAGCATCCCCTCAGTGCTTGGGAGAAGGCTGGTTTGCCATTTGTCATGCTTTATGTAAGTACACTGTAAGAGGTCATCAGATCCCATTACAGATGGTTGTGAGCCACCATGTGGTTGCTGGGATTTGAACTCAGGACCTTTGGAAGAGCAGTCAGTGCTCTTAACCGCTGAGCCATCTCTCTAGCCCATTGTCATGCTTTATTTATGCCTTCTATGTAATGCATTATTACTTATAATAGTGGCCGTTGCTGACGTTTCTGTGAGGTCTGATGGTTTACAAGCACCTTTATAATCATTCCGTTTTAGTTGCCCCACGGCTGCCCTGTGGGGGTAGTTATTATTTCCACTTATACACAGAGGACAAGGTGCAGAGAGACTGAACAATGTGCTGCAGGTTACTCTGCTACAGGACTTAAATGAACTGTGTAACTACATGACGCTCTCCCCACTCTATAGGTGTGTCCTCTCTTTATGGCATGGCAATCTCTAGAATGCCCATAGTYCAGTGTACATGCACAGAGTTTCTCTCTCTGGGTTAGTAATGTGGCTCCACAGGGAGAGGTGCTTGGTGCCTGGCTTGATGACCTAAAGTTGAACCCTGGACCTACATGCTGGGTCCAGGTGAGAACTTAACTCCTGCAAGTTGTCCCCTGACCTACATACACAAATGTATGAACAAATGAACACATACAAAATAAATGTAAAAAAATTATGTCTATATTTTAAAGCCAAAGGCCTGAAGCAGAAAAGTTTGAGGCCAGATTTAGCTACATAATAAAGACCTTGTCTCAAAAACATAGGTTGGAGAGGTAGTTCAACAGTTAAGAGTACTTGTATTCTTTCAAAAGACCAGAACGTATTCCCAGCACCCACATGGGTGGCTCTCAGTGGCTTGTAATTCCAGCTTCAGGGGTTCCAATGTTTTCAAGACTCCATAGGCACTGGTACATACATGTACATGGACACACACATGCACATGCACACGCAAATAATAAAATCTTTAAAAGGGGATGGAGCGATGACTGTGATTAAGAGCACTTTCTGTTCTTGCACAGGACTGGGGTTGGTTCCCAGCACCCATGTAGTAGTTCACAAGAGTGTAACTCYAGTCCCAGGGGATCCAGCACCTCCTGGCCTCCGTGGACTCCATGGACACAGACACACATGTGTTACACAAACACACACTAGGCAGCACACTCATACACATATAAAATATAAAAGCAAAGCCTTTTAAAAAACAAAAAATGAATTAAAAAGAGGAAGGCTTCACATTTAAGAAATAGCACATGTTTTCTTAGGTTGTTAAGTTGACTTTCAGCTTTGATTTGGGAATTGTGTGCAATCAAAAACCAAGGATGTTTTCTACTCTTATTTAACTCTTATTTAAGAAGTAAATAATTATCTTAAAACTCCCAGGGGCCTTTGAATTCTCCACATAAAGCATGTCTTTACAAAGCATGGGCTTTAAAGAGCTGGATCTATTACACCAGTTAGAGACCTCCATGCTGGAAAAACCAGTGTGCCCATTGTCACTCCTCTGCATGGCTGTGGGACTGCTGCAGGAGAATTGRGGGCAGCAGGAAGGACAGATAGCGGCTGTGCTTCTGAAGCAGTGCAGATTGATGGTAACTACTGCATTTTATTTACTTACGCTATGTGTGTATGGGGGCCATTGCACACAYGCAAGGTTAGGAACAACCTARGTTCTCAGRGATAGAACAGGATGGGGTTAAGCCCAGCGGCTGGTGCCTGTACCTGCTGAGCCATCTCCCCAGTCGAGGACAGACCTAGCTTTCCTCCATTGGCACTTAACCATGGTACCAAAGGTGACAGGCAGCGTCATTCTTTGAGCACAGCGAGCCTGGGCAGGGGTTGGAGAAGAGCTTGCAGCATTCCCTTCCCCTGTGAGCAGTCACTCAGCCGTACAGCTTGCCTCCCGCTGAGTCTTGTCTTTGCTGTCTGTGACTCGGTCACGGTCACGGCTGATGGGGATGTTCGGGGTAGGTTTGGTAGGGTGGTGATGTGAGCAAAGGCTCTGGGCGTTCCAGAAGGAGTCAGAAAGTGAGGGTTCGCAGTCTTCCTAGTCTTGTGAGGTGTATTTACAGCAGTACAGCCACAGATACTCTTTCGTAGCTTTAGGTTTTACATTTTTTGGTAGAATAAATTTATTTGTTCTGGTCAAAATACTTCAGTTGTTGTTATTTTAAATGCCCCTTTTCTCAGGAGCTGAGAGAAGAAGCAGTTAATTAAACAGTAACCCAACCCTTCATGTTTTAGAAGCCTTTATGCAGCCCATTGTTATAGACCTAGGAGGACAGGGTGATCCCTTTCTTTCTAGTTTCTGGCTTAACAGAAACCCCCTGTCTCTCTGACCACAGCACACTGACTGTACCAAGGGAAGGTAGCATTTCTCTTAGACCAGAAAGAAATAGCTAGAGAAGAAACTGGCAGACTTCCTGTGTTTGCCATAAACCAGAAATGATCAGGTTGGTGGTTTCTGAACAGATTGTAGTAGAATGTGTGAACCAAGCAAAAAGCACAGAGAAAAGGTTGTTCTGAGGCATGTCCCCTCCCAATTTCCCTTTTTCTGAGCTCAAGAATATTTACAGGTTCTTCGACATGGCAGTTATCCTGGGGTTTGAAATGAAGTTTTCTTATTTTCAGATTGATTTCGTTGCCCATGACGATATCCCCTATTCTTCTGCAGGGAGTGACGATGTGTATAAGCACATCAAGGAAGCAGGTGAGTGAGTCCCGGCCAGCTTCACTCTAGGGGGTCTTGGGCAACTGCAGAGATGCAGCYGCGGCCCTGCTTACAGTAAAAAATGTGATTCTGAGAAATTTAACATTTTCCTGGTCAAACTGTGGACAACATTGTAAGTGAGCATAGCCTCTACATATGTTGATTCTTAGTTTAAACGTTCCTTTAATTTTTCTTAATTTTAGGACAATTTCCATATTTTTCTTATTGCTAGGACAATGTGTGCCTCCTTCTAGTCTTTGATTCAGTCCCCTGGGTGCCAGGATCTCTAGAGTTCTCCTATAGTAATAAAAGAATCTGCTCTTTTGTTTTTTTTAATCCTAAGAAGATAAATTCTGTCTTGGAACTCACTATAAAGGCCAAGCTGACTTTGAATTACAGCGATCCATCTGCCTCTGTCTCTGGTGTGGCAGGACATCACAGTGTTTGTCTGTGTTTTCCTGTAGGCATGTTTGCTCCCACACAGAGGACAGAAGGTATCTCTACATCAGACATCATCACCCGCATTGTCCGTGACTATGATGTGTACGCAAGACGGAACCTTCAGAGGGGCTACACTGCCAAGGAGCTCAATGTCAGCTTTATCAACGTGAGTTGCAACCTCATCCCATAGCTCCCCGCCTCTGTAGGACACATACTGCTGCCTGTGCTGCGTGCTCCGGGCTCGCTTTTCAGTGTGCTGTGCAATTATCATTCTCCAGAGCTAACTAACGTCTCTTTTACAAAGAGTATAGCACAGAGACAGCTTCTGTCTTCATGGTCCAATATCATAATATCAAGGTATTGATACAAGGACAAGCAAACAAAGCCATGGACAGGCATGGTGGTAACACCTTTAATCCCAGCACTCAGGAGGCAGAGGTAGGCCGATCTCTGTGTGTTCCAGGCTGGCTAGGGCTGCACAGTGAGATCCTGTTTTGTTTTGTTTTGTTTTGTTTTGTTTTGTTTTGTTTTGAAAAAAAGGAAAGGAAAAAAGAGATACAAGATAATTTAACAAATAGGAATATATAATTATGTATGCCTATAATCCCAGAAGAGATACATCTGTTCTAGTGAAAGGACTGGAGGCAAGAGGATCAGAGTTTTGAGGCCAGCCTTAGTGACATGACACTCTGTCTCAAAAGAACAACAAAAGTATAAATTAATTATACTTAAATATAAATTAATTATATTAATTAGCACACTATATCAAACAAAGAGTGGCTTTTAACTGATTGGTTGGTTTTTGCTTTTTTAAAAATTATGTGTTCTTTTGAGAATAAGATGAAAACTATTGATCTTTCCCTGTGTGGCTAATGACACACAGGATTTATATATAGTTTCCCCACACGGGCTATTCAGCAARCCCTGTCTCAAAAACAAACACAAAATAACCACATAGGTACTTTTGATTAATATTGAATTTTAGAAAAGATTAAATTGTATATATCAATAAAGTTGATTTAAACAGAGCAAACCTTTGTATGCAATAATTATTTACCCAAATCCTTTGCTTGCTCCCAGCTCTGTGAAAGTATTAGATAAATCAGAATAGGGCTTAGTGATCCATCCCATCATCTCTTGATTTTGGAGGTAAAAGCAGGAGGACCACTTCAAATTGAAGATTTCAGGTCAGCCAGGGCTACATAGGAGACCCTGTCTCAAAACACAGTCAAACAAGAAAAAAGGTAGGTGTGCCAAGAATGCATCCCTATAATCCCCAGCGCTTAGAAGGCTGAGTCAGGAGGATTACAAATTTGAGGCTAATCTAAGCTACATAGCAAGGCTGTCTCATAAGACAAAAACAGAAGATAGAGAGATGGCTCAGTGGTTAAGAACAGTGGCTGCCCTTCCAGAGGTCCCAGTTCTATTCCCAGCACCCACATGGCAGCCCACAATTCTCTTCTGAATGCTAGAGCACTGCAAGTATGTGCTGCATAGACAGGAACAAAAAAGCCACCTGTAAACATGAAGGAAAGGAAAGGAGAAAAAAACCAAAACCATGATTCCTCTTYCTTCTCTCTCCACCTCCCTTTACCTTGTACAACCAAGGGCATGCCTCTCTTCCTTCCCATATGATAGAGAAATTAAGAAACTACCTTTTTTTTTTTTTACATTGTTTTGTGTTTTTAATAAAAGCTCTCAAGGTATAGCCCAGGCTGGCCTGGAACTTGTGATTCTCCTACCGTGGCCTCCTGAGTACTAGGATTACCTGGCAAGTGCCAGCATGCTCAGGCAATATAGTACTTTACATTTGATTAAATATCACTTCTTCTCCATTAGAGCATTTATACCATTTTACACTAATGTTTAAGGATGTTGGCAGGACCAACTTTTTGCCATTTTGCAAATGAGCAAGCAGACCTCCAACTTACAAAAGGCAAAACATGGGCTGAGAAGATGGCTTGGTTGGTAGAGTGGCTGCAATGCATGTAATGACCTGYGTTCTGATCCCCAGCACCCGTGTCAGAGGCTGGGTGTGGCAGCACATCGTGTAAGACAGGARGAGCCCTGGAACCCAGCAGCCAGCCAGCCTGGTAGAACTGGTGAGACTCTGTCTCAGAAAAATGATTAAAGAACACACCTGATGTTGACCTGCCTACACACACATGCACGCACGCACGCACGCACGCACACACGCACACACGCACACACGCACACACGCATACACATAATGAAAGTCAGCTTATCTAAAATCATGGAATGAGCTAGCGATGGGGATATCCAATATGATGAATTAATTAAGGATCTAGTATTTCCATTTTGACTCTGGCATGTTGRCTGCTTCTTAGAAGTGCTGTGTAAAGATCTTGTGCATGCACTCTCCCATCTGAAAGAGCCGTATTGGGTATATCTCTATTTCATTACATTAGATTTATCTTGAAAACCTTGGCTTCCTTTGGTTGCATACTAATCTATTTCTGCCCTCACTGTTATACTTTATANTTAGATCTCTCAGGAGCTGCATATACAGGTAGATGTGAGCCATCTGAAGTTCATGCTGTCAAACTCAGGTTCTCTGGAGTGGCAGGATGTGCTCAACCTCTAAGCCATTAGCCCAGCCTAGGTATTATTTCTTAAAATCCATTTGTTTCTTGTTCTAGGAGAAGAAATACCACTTGCAAGAACGAGTTGATAAAGTAAAGAAGAAAGTGAAAGATGTGGAGGAAAAATCCAAAGAGTTTGTGCAGAAGGTGGAGGAGAAGAGCATTGACCTCATCCAGAAGTGGGAGGAGAAGTCCAGAGAGTTCATCGGAAGTTTCCTGGAAATGTTCGGCCCAGAAGGAGCACTGGTGGGAGCCTTCCTTCCTGACACTTGAGGGACACCAGGGAAGGGGGCTGCTTTTTGTTTCTGCTGTCCTGGCAGTGGAACCCAGGCAGAGTACACATGCTAGCAAGCACACTGCACTGAGATACAACCTCAGCCCTGTGTTTGTTGGTTGGTTTTTTTATTTATTATTTTTTGAGACTAGAACTTACTAGGTAGCCTTGGTTGGATTGAAACTTGCAGTGTAGACCAGGCTGGCTTAGAACTCACAGTGATCTTCCTGTCTCTGTCTCCCAACTGCAGAGATTAATGGTGTGTGCCACTGCACCAGGCTCATTTATTTATTGAGATGGGTCTCCCGAAGGCCTAGACTGGCCTTGAGCTACTTATGTGGCCCAGGCTGGCCTTGAATTTGTGATGCTAATAGCTTCAGCCTCCAGTCAGTATAAAAGTGAATTCAACAGAATTGCAATGCTGTGGAGTGGAAAGAAATAGAGAATCTTTCAGCAGAATGGAACATCAAAAATAAGAAGTTATCTAATATAGTTACACATTTCCTAGTAATTTTGTCAGCTGTTTTATCAGCCTTGACAACTTCTATGTTTGGGGTTTACATTGAAGAGAAGGAAAAGCAGAGAACAGATAGAAAGCTACCTCTCTGAAGATCCACTATGGGATCCCCAGTGGGGGGCATCTGTCCTGAGAAATAGCACAGCATTCTCAAACCAAATAAAGGATTCCACTAGTGAGCCTTTGTTTTTGCTGGAGTTTGGACTGCACACTAAGTAGCCTTGGATGCCTCTGACTGAAGTCAAGGCTAGGCTGACTGTAGTGAGCAGGTAGACTGCCTAGGACTACAGATATGCCCTCTGTCTTCTGAAGTCACAGCTAGCACAGCAGGGGCTAGGGAATCAGTCAGTTGCAGAGTGTTGAAGATTAGTATGCTTGAGACCATAGCTTTGATCACAGCAATGAGAATTGCAGGGAGAGCCATGTAATTGGAGGTTTCAGTCTCCAGTGGACGCATGTGGTCCATAGGCATCTTCTAACTCTTCCTTTTGGTCTCCTCCCCAGAAGCACATGCTGAAAGAGGGAAAAGGTCGGATGCTGCAGGCCATCAGTCCCAAGCAGAGTCCCAGCAGCAGCCCTACTCATGAGCGCTCCCCCTCCCCCTCTTTTCGGTGGCCCTTCTCTGGCAAGACTTCCCCATCTTCCTCCCCAGCAAGTCTCTCTAGGTGCAAGGCTGTGACCTGTGACATCAGCGAGGATGAAGAGGACTAATTTTCATCCCTGTTCCCTCTCTCTCCCCTGCCCGTCACCTCCAGAAGCTCTCTGTCGAATTCCATTTTGTGATCCCAACACTAAACCTAAGGACATCTACAAAGAAAAGACAAACAGGGCAAGAGGACCTGGGAATGGGGAACCAAACAGCCTGTGCCCTGAGGCATTCTCAGCCACCCCGAGGAGGCTGCCCACACCTTAGAAGCCCTCTCTGCATCCATCTCCCTCCCCAGAACTTTGCTTTACTGTTTATGCTCATGTAATCTTGACAGGGAAATTGTCATTTTTATCAATTTTTTTTAAAAAGTAGTCTTTCAAATATAGTAAGTAGAACTAATTTTTTGCCCCTGAGGAGTGGGCAGAAGAAGGAAGCGTGGACTTCCCAGAGGCCTTTCTTCCTGAACACTAGCGCTTGCCTTCTGTTCTGAAGCAAAGTGCCAGGTCCTTCCAACTGGGAGCCATGCTGATGGGCAGTTTGGGGGCTATCATAATTTTAACTTCCCTAAAAAAAAAAAATCTCAAAGTGGAATTAGCTCCAGGTTCCCTGAGTGTCCTGCCGGGCCATGAGTCAGTGTGGCGGTGGGAGGGAAGAGATCTGAGCCTAACTTCTTACTCCCTGAGGAGTTTCTTGTTGGACCCAATGGGGTCCATGAAGACACTGATGGGGATGGAACCAAACCTCAGAGCATCAATTGCAGTTTTTCTGCTGTGTTCATCTTCTCAGAAAATTCTGTTGCCCAATTATTTGGGAGCTCTTGTCAATCTCTTTCCTGCACCCCACCTGTGAAGGAAGGGGCACTTGGAGGGCTACTGTGATTGGAGAGAGGAGCGGGGTGAATTCAGTCTAGTGCAAGGGCAGTTGAGGTTGATTCTGCTGGGCATGCGTCCCTCAGCCTCAGCTGCCCTCTCAGCGCCGCGCCCAGCCTTGTACAAAGGATGCTTTGTCCCTCGGCCTGCAGCTTGCCCTTGACTCGTCCGTTGACCCATGCTGCTTATTGCCGTATTCAGCACTTAGACTTCCGCAGAGCGTGCAGGCAAAAGCACCAGGAAACACTTTGATCTCTGAAACACGCTCCTCAACCTCTGCTCGTCTTAAAATAGTCTTGGGTCAGATGAGTATCTTTGCTCCAAGAGCTGCCCCAGGCAGGGCCTTCCTCCAGTGCTCCTCCAGAAGCAACAGGCACGGGTTAAAGCTGCTCGCACACAGAGGCCCATGCCCTCTCGTCTGTCTGTGCCTGGTAGCCTCAAGAGAAAACAGAATTTCCAATGGAAGAGCACTGACTCTCAACACTTACTATTGAACAGGAGCTGGTGTTTTTAGGCCCCTGACACCCATGTYACTACATGGCCCAGCAAGTTCATCACCATCAGTTATCCTGYAGCTGGATTTAGGGCAAAGTTGTTTCTGTCCAGGACCTACTAGTTGTCACTCATAAATACCCCTTGTGGGGGTGGAGCTTTCATGTTTTCAACAAAGAAAACCACATTTTCTTTTTCCTTGTACCTCCTCACTGGTCCATGCTGGGACTATGAGCATTTTACAGACCTCYCTAGACACTCTTTGGTGGAAGCTGTGCGACTGCCTAAGGGTCTGAGGCTAGCACCACACAGTGCCTGCACAGCAGGACTACCTAGGCTCCTAAACTATCTCCCAGGCAAAGCTGAGCAGAGGAGAGGGGCAGAGAGGCACCACTGGTGCCCCCTGTGGCCTGTGGAAATCTATTGCTAACTCCTCATGACGTGCTGCTCACTCAGMKCTGATCCACATGGCCTGGAATCCTCTCTCTGAACCTGTCGAAATTAGTCTTTTCTCACATTGTGTGCTGCTGTGTGGCTCATTTTAACTTTTCTACTTTAGTCTTCTCTTTGGGGATCCGTTTCTCTCTGCCTTATTCTCCCAGGTATACAGAGGTAGTGACGTCACTGCTGGCGCTCACCTGCTTGTTCTCTCAGTGCGTGTCACCCAGGTGTGCCCTGTGGAAATGCAAAGGGAGCTGCTCATGTGCGATCCCCCCCCCCCCATGTAGTCACTCAAGTATACTGTCTGGGTCCCAAACATCAGAGCATCTATGCTGACAAGGTGTGTAACCCAGCTAGGACTAGCCTATGCTCATATTCACCCTTTACTATCTCCTAACACTCAGACTCTCAGATGGTTTAGACATAAGCAAAAACGCTGTGGGTGTGGCTGCATGGCGGGTACTTGAGGGTCAGTGTGCTCCTCAGTGCTAGAAAAAGGTCCGTTGAGATAGTGCACCGTTAGCTGCATCTAGTTAAATGTGGGTAAGCTGTGTAATGCTGTATCTGTGACTGTAATTCATACCTCTTGTGCAACTAYAGAGCTGTTTCCCCAAGTCTGTACAAGAGCATCAGCATGAAAGGGCGGGGAGAACGGTAAGTTGTTTGGCCTCACAGCCTCTGTGCCACAGGAGGAGGCTGAGGACGGGAGCCCTGTAGCCGGTGTTGAGGAGCCAGTGCGGCAGTTAACCTTGGCATGGGCGGGAGACTGAAACTAGAGGCTTCCCTTCAGAGACTAGAAACAGATCACCAGTGCCGTGGCAGCCACTCCTGGGAGCTAAGCCAGAGACCCTATGTGAGGAAGGGGTGGAGTTGAGGTCGAAAACCTGACGAGAAAGAGAAAGATTGAGAGGACGTTTCTGGTCACCTTTCTCAGCAGCGCCTTAGTTATGCTTGAGGCCGCTCGCTCCTYTGACCAGCGCTCTAGGACAGYCTCCACAGTGGCCACAAAGCCTCGGGTGCTTCGTCCCTGTCTCCAGCCCTCGTGCACCTGTGTAATACACATTCTGGAGCCTGTTGTCTTTGAACTCTGTTCTTTATCAACCTTCAATCCTTTCCCARATCAATTCTGTTTCTTGCTTTGGTTTAATCCCTCCAAGCCATACCTTTCTGTCAGCATAGATGTGTCAAAATTGAACCCACACAGTTCAAAGAAAGCTTCCTTAACAATGTTTCAAGACTAACGGTATTTTTTTTTTAAACATACCAATATAAGTATTTTTAAAGGTATTTTTCAAAGTCATAACAATGATTGTTTTCTCTCACAGAATAGATTATCATGGGATAAAGAATGGTCCCTAGCTTCTATTTTTCAAAATAAATAAGTAGGACATGTTCTTGGACTTAAACTATTAAAAGTTAACTCTCCTAAAAGAAAAAAGAAATATATTCAGTGTGCCAGAACTTTTTGTCGGCATGAGATTGGGGTAGAGAACAGAAACACCCGGATTAACATGTAGATGACCCAGGTTGGGTTCACTAGGTTTGAAGTGACCTTCCACCCTGTTGGAGAAAGTGACTGTTCTGAACAATTGGTTGGCTGGGTGTTTTACACTGAGGCTCCTGAACAGAAAACACTGTTGGAAAGAGTCACCTGTGACATTACCGGTGRCAGTGGGGAGCTTGCCTCCGAGTTCAGTGTATCACGTTACTGTCTAATACATTGTGCAGGATTGTTTTGGCTTTTGTCATTTAGCCAAATAAAGGCCATGTGTTTTTGCCTGGTGTTTCAATTTCCTGTAGTGTTTTGTCCAGACATAGATGTATGTAATGTTTTAAGTACTTGGGGCTTTTATTTGTATTCTCAGTTTTATTTGTATTCTCAGCATCCTAATTTTCTGTCCTCAATATCAATACTTCAATATTGCTACCGTATTAGTGAGCGATATTAATGAGTTGTGTTCTCAAACTTTTCAGTTTTTACTAAAAAGTCAAAAGGCTGGCACAAAAGGGCCTCAGAGCTCCCGATAGCCAGCTGATATTCCTAAGGAAGGARGGGATTCCAGTGCAGAGCCTGGGGGTGGGGGGGAGTGTGGGGGGTGGGGGGTGCCGCTGTGCCCGGTGAAGGTCTGCTCCCATTCTTACATCAGAGAAACCATGCATCAACCATGTATGCACTCTTCTCCCCTTTATTCTGCTGTGCAGAAGCTCAGGGTGACTGTTGACTGGGGGCGGGGGGGTGGTAACAGTGGCACCAACAGAAGAAATGTGTCTTGTGCAAGCGTCTGTTTTCACCATTTATTACAAAACTTCCCTGAAAAAGACTCAAAACAGCTTCAGCCTKCTGCATTTTACCTTCATCCCTATCGTCACATGGAAGCTGCCAGCCTGCCCTGCCAGTGGGAGCCTTAGCCACTGATAAGGTCAGTGGACAGAAGAAATGTCACGCTCTTCTGAGGAGTACAGTAGCTCTTCCACAGTCCAAGCCACTCTCCTCAGGCTTTGAGCGCTGAGTCCAGGCTTGGCGGCAAGCAAGCCTCATACCCGACCTTGTCATCTTTCCTTCGATAGTACATTCGTGTCAGCACTGTCAGCAGGAAGGTCTCCAGTATGAGCATGTGGCAGTTCATCACTGCAGAGTGGAACATGACAAGAAGTTATGCTGCGTTACAGAGGAGGAATCCACAGCAGCCTCAGCAAGTGAGCTGAAAGACTCCAGTTCACCTCCAAACTAGGACCTAGGTGTACCGAACTGCTGTGTGGAGCAGGGCAGATTAATGATAGCCAGAACTTRGCTCTGGCTTCTGTGATCTGAGACTAGTCCGTGTGTTTACTCAGCATAGTCTGCTTCCTAACCATACCCAGTCCTGTCCCAAGATGAGGGCTGAACTTCCTGGTTTGGCCATTAGGACTGGCCTCAAGCTGGGGATGTTGAAGTTCTCTAATCAGAGAGGAAAGAGTCGTCATCTCAGACTCCTTCCTGAACATTCCGAGCAGACATCAGGCTGGCCCAACTTCT
>BDUI01005836.1:13996-25137 GCA_002335545.1 Apodemus speciosus
ATGTATGTATTATGTACGTATGCATGCATGCATATTTGAGATAGAGTTTCTTTATGCAGAAATATTCTGGAACTCACTCTGTAGACCAGGATGGCTTCAAACTCATAGAAATCCATCTGCCTTTGACTCCTGGGTAGGGGATTAAAGGCTATGTCACCACTGCTCAGCCCTTATATTTTTGCTATGAATCTTCTGTTGTATGTGTAGCTGATCTGTATTTCTTCCATTCCGTGGACTTCCTCTTCACCTTGTTGACTGATTTTCAGCAGTGCAGAAGCTTTGTTCATGTTATAAAGTCCCGTTTGCAATTGTTGGTGTAAATTCTTGGACAAATAGGCTCCTATTCGGAAAGTCTTTTCCTACACCTGTGTCACCAAGGGGACTTCCTGCCTGCATTGCCTTCTAGCAGCTTGAGTTTTTCCAGTTCCGCATTTATACTTATACTTTTGATCCATTTGGAGTTAGTTTTGTGCAAGGTGATATATTTGGGTCTAATTTTATTTTTTTCTGCATGCAGACATCCAGGTTTTCCAGGACTATTTATGGATAATGCTTTCTTTGCTCCAGCTTATGATTTGGCATCTTTGTCAAATATTAAATGGCTGAAGTTACATTAAGTTTTGTTCTATTGGTTTACATGACTGGTTACTGTTCCACTTCTATATTTTTATTTTATTTTTTTACTATGTGTCTTAGTCAGGGTTTCTATTCCTGCACAAAACATCATGACCAAGAAGCAAGCTAAGGAAGAAAGGGTTTATTCAGCGTACACYTCCACATTGCTGTTTCTCACCAAAGAAAGTCAGGACTAGAACTCAAGCAGGTCAGGAAGCAGGAGCTGATGCAGAGGGCATGGAGAGATGTTTCTTACTGGCTTGCATCCCCTGGTTTGCTCAGCTTGCTTTCTTATAGAACCCAAGACTACCATCCCAGGGATGGCCCCACCCACAATCGACTCTCCCACCCTTGATCACTAATTGAGAAAATGCCTTACAGCTGGATCTCATGGAGGCATCTCCTCAAGGGCGGCTCCTCTCTCTATGGTAACGGCAGCTTGTGTCAAGTTGACACACAAAACCAGCCAGTGCACTATGGTTCAATAGAGTATATTAAGATCTGAAATAGTAATCCCCACAACTGTTTTTCCCTTGATTGTTTTGGCTGTCTAAGGTCCTTTGTTGTTCCATATGAATTCTAGGATGTTTTTTCTATTTCTGTGAAGAGGGAGGTAGGGATTTTGATTGAGATTGCACTGAATCTGCAAATAGCTCTTGGTAAAATGGTTATTTTCACATTAATTCTATCAACCCAGCAGTGTAAGGAGACTTTCCATTTTCGAGAGTCTTTATCTTTCGTCAGAGTTTAAGTTTTCATGCTTTAAGTTCTTCACATCTTGGGTTAGGTTTTTCCTAGATATTTTACTTTCTCTGAGGGGACTGTGAGTGGGGGGGTGTCCATAATCTCTCCTCTGGATGTTTGCTGTTTGTGTACAGAAAACCTATTGATGGGTGCAGCTGATTCTGCGTCCTGCCACATTGCTGAGCGGGTTCAACATTTCTAGTGGTTTTCTGGTAGAATTTTTGGCATTTCTAATGCAGAGTTTCATGTCATTTGCAAATAGGGATGGTTGGACTTCTTTTCCTACTTGTATCCTTTTCATTTCCTTCTTTGCCTTATTGTGCCAGCTAGTGCTTCAGGCACAACTGTGGAAAGGAGTGGGGATGGTGGACAGCCTGTCTCATTCCTGTCCTCAGTGACATTACTTCAGGCTCCTCTCCATTTAGGATTCTGTTGGCAGTGAGTTTCTCATATATGTTTTTTGTTATGATAAAGTATGTTCCCTTTAGCCCTACATTCTCTAGGACTTTTATCTTGAAAACATGCTGGATTTTGTCAAAGGCTGTTTCTGCCTATTGAGTTGGGTCTCAATATGAGTTTATTTCATCATCATCATCATCATCATCATCATCATCATCATCATCATCATCATCATCATCATCATTTAGCTTGTATATTTTGAGCCATCTATGTGTTTCAGGGATAAAGTGAACTTGGTTATGGTGGGATAACCTTTTGGATGTGCATCTATATTATGGCTATTAAGTMTGCAAATTTATGAGTCTGTATTCATAGGAATACTTGCCTACAGCTTTCTTTTTTGCTGTGTCTTTGGTTTTGGTATTAGAAAGACTGACTTTGGAGGTGCTTCTTAAATAGAAGGATTGAGGATGGATCTTCCTTGAACATCTGGGAGAATTCTGCTGTGAATCTCTCTGGTTAAGACACTTCAGTTTTGTGTTCTTTTAGTTTGGAGACTTTTTTCCTTTTAAATATTTCAATCACCTCATTTGCTATAGATCTGCTTAAGTCGTTGACATCTTGGTTAATTTCATAAAATAGTTAAAGAAGGATTGTGTATAGATCTTCTTTGAACATCTGGTAGAATTCTGCTGTGAATCTCTCTGGTATTAGACTTTAGTTTTGTTTCTTTTAGTTGGGAGCCTCTTTTCTTTTAAACATTTTAATCACCTCATTTGCTATAGATCTGCATAGGTTGTTGACATCTTAGTTTATTTCCTTGGTTTGGTTGAATCTATATACTCTTCCACTTCTTTTAGACTTTGTAGCTTTGTGAAGCACAGGTTATTCAGATACTATTCTGAATTTTTTGCTGTCTGTCATAATACTCCCCTGGAAATTTGTGGTTCTGTTACTTTTGGTCTTCTCTTATTTKCTTTTGGTAAGCTGGTCAAGAGTCTGTCAATCTTGTTTATGTTATCAATGAAACAGCTCTTAGATTCATTGAATCTTTGTGTTGCTTTCTTTGCTTCTATTTCATTGATTTCTGCTCTGATTTTTTATTAATGTTTACTGTGGACTGAGTCTGTATTTTGCTTGTTTTTATTTTTCCTAATTTTTGAGTTACAACATAAAATCATTTATTAGTGCTCTTTCTAAATTTTTTAAAATCGTAGGTGCTGAGAACTATAAATCTCCCTTGTGGGGCAGCTTTCAACATGCCCTGATGTTTGCCATTATTTTGATCTCATTCTCATTTAGTTCCAGGAGTTTGTGGTTTTTTTTATTTGTTTCATGGTTTTTTCTTTGACCCATTCACCATTTAGTAATGAGTTGTTAATCTCCATCAGTTTGCACATTTATGAGAGATTTGTTTCCAGTCAATTTTAGGTTTTATTGCACTGAGGTCAGATTGGATACAAGGAGTGATTTCCATCTTTTTGAATTTGTAAAGATTTGGTTGGTGTCCCAGGATATAGTCTACCTTAGAAAAGCTTTCGTATGCTGCTTAGGAGAATGTGCATTCTTTGGTGTTTAGGTGGGATATTCTGTAGCTATCTGTTAAGTCTATTTGGTATAGGATACCAATTAATCATGATGTTCCTGTTTATTTTTTTTTGTCCAGATGACCTATCTATTGAAGAAATTGAGGTAGTAAAATCATCTACGATTAATAAATTAACGTCTTTACATTGAATAGTACCTTTTTTCACCCTGATATTAGATACCCAGAGTTTTGTGCATACGTGTTAAGGTTAGTTCTTCATCTTGTCTGATGAGTTTTAGTTCAATTTTAGTTGGTTTAGTTCTATTTTGTCAGAATTGCAATATGAGTGCCTGTTTCCTGGTTCCATTTTCCATTTGGATGGGATACTTTTGTTCCCCCTTTTACTCTAAGGTGGTGCCTAATGTTTAAAGCTAAGATGCCTTTTTAGAAGACAATACATAGATTTTTGCTTCTTGATCTATTCAGCCAGCCTGTGTCTTTTGATTGGAGAATTGAAACCACAGAACCAGAGCTGTAGGATCTCCATGACACAGGGCACCAACAGGACATCTGAGAGGAGTCTGGTGAGGWTACAGGGTTGATGGTGCAGCATCACCAGAGGCCTCGAACCAGACTGATGACTCAGTGCAATAATTGTTTGCAAGAACATCTGTTTGGGCAAAAGGGTATATTGTGTGACATTCTGTGATACACCACAGCTTCCACAGTGAGATTTTTGTGGCTTTTTTTGTTTGTTTTCTTTTGGGAGAAGTTGTGGATATGTAGAGATGGGCAGATGAGTGGGATTAGGGTGCATGATGTGAAATTTGCAAACAATCAATGGAAACTTAATAAATCAAGGCAATGATATTTAAAGTTATTATTGAAATGTGTGTTAATTTCAATCATTGTGTGTTGATTCTTAGTGTTGTGGNGCATTGTTGTGGGCTCCCCGTTGCTTTTAAAATTCCCATTGAGAGAGAAATCAGCTGTTGCTCTGGTGGGTTTTTCTTTATATATGACTTGTGTTTTCTCTCTCTCTCTCTCTCTCTCTCTCTCTCTCTCTCTCTCTCTCTCTCTCTCTCGCGTTTATTTAAATTCCTTAATAAGTTTTATGATTGTTATTTTAATTCTGTGCCCCGGGGCTCATCTAGGTAAATCTCATTGACAYGCATTTATACACGACTGGTACACTTAAAAGAGAAGATACTTGATCTTTCATTTTTGCTGTTTCTGTGATGAGATCTAGGTATATAGATTTCCTTTGCTTTCTCTAAGTCTGATGTGGAAAATGCAGGCTGTGTCAGGAGACAGGATTGCTGACAGGTTGGGCCTAGAGGTTAGAAATCGCTTGGGTGTAATGAAGACATGTGGACAAAGAGCTGGTGGACAGGGTGGACCTCTTGGTTCAAGTCTGGAGTGTGGGGGTTGATCTGACTGGGTCAAAAGGTTGAATGTGTCAAGGAAAGGCCTGTGTGTAGGGTGCTCATGGCAGAAGCCTAGGGATTGGTAGTGGTGTAGGCAGGGGAGGAGGTCAGTCTAGGTGAGGACACAGGATGTGAGACCTGGGCAAAGTCTGCTGGTTAGGACAGAGTATGCATGAGAAAGTTGGAGGCTCACCTGGCAAGACCCTATGAAAGGAAGTGGGAAATCTGGTTGGCTGGGGGTGCTGGGTACAGTGTAGAAGGAACCTATGGGTGGTGGCAGGTGGTGATAGGTCTTGAGGGATACCTGGACTAGGTTGCAGCACAGACAGGAGCTATCCAGATTAGGCTAGGATACTGGATGCAGAGCATTTGATCTGGTGGGTTGGTAGGTGTGGATGGAAAGGTAGGGAGACTCACCTGGCTGGATAGTGCAGAAGGGTCACATGCAATGAAGTTAATCTGAGGAAAAAGAATATTTGGGCTGTCTATTCTCTTCCAGATACTCATTTATTATATTTATAAATAGCAGACCTATCATTTTGTTTATTATATATGTTTAAATATATGTTTATATATAAATTACATATATGTTCAAATATATAYGTTTACATATAAATTACATACATATGTTTGTATATAAACACACACACACATATATAATGTGTACATTCATTCATGGAGATACAAGTGTGTATAAAGACCAAAGTTCCCTCATCTAATACTATCCACCTTGTTTTTTGAGATAGAATCTTATTTGAAACTATATGTGTGTGTACATATATATGTATAATACACATATATGTTTTTATCAACACATATACATACACACAAACATACATATATATATTTGTGTGTGCATTCATGTATGGAGAAACATGTGTGTATACATCGATGTGAAGTCCAAAGTTCCCTCCTCTAATACTCTGTACCTTAGTTTTGGAGACAGAGTTTTGCACTGGTCAGGAATTGTTAAGTCGGCTGGGCTGGCTAGCAAGAGAGCCAGAGGGGCCTGCCTGTCTCCATCTTTCCTAGTACTGAAATTTCCAGTGGCTATCCCCATGCCTCAGGATTTTTTTAAACATTGTTTATGACAATTAAACTCAGGCCATCCTGGTTGCACCGCAGTCCTTTGCTGACTGAGACATCTCTCTAGATTACTGTTTCTGATTATTCAACTCATTCTTTTCTTCACTCAGTTTCTCCAAGAATTAATGCATTTGGTTTAATGAGAAACACAAAAGTGCCCAGAGCAGGAAGTTGGTCCACATCTCAGAGTATATAGCAGTTCTGTTTGAATAGTGGTAAGGTTGAGTATTCATGAAAGTATTGCAAAAATAAACTTACTACAGGACACTAGAAAAATAAGTAAGCAATAATAGAAAGTACAAACTACCTAGAAGACACTGAAAAGTGTCATATACGTTTTAAAAAGAAGTCTTAGTATAGGTTTAAGAAAATAATTTATTTGGAAAATAATCTAAAATATCTACTGGGCACTGTCCTGGTTAGTCAGTGGTGGTACAYGCATGGAGAACATGGTGAAGGAGGGTCACAAGTTCATGACCAGCATCACTGAGCTGAAATCTTCTGGAAAGTACTCCTCCAGGGTCAGAACATTGTAGCTGTATTCCAAATGGCCTAGGCAGCATCTCAAACTGGAGAGATGTAAGAGTCACTCTTGTTCTGGTTTTGAAGCATGAAAGCTTGTAAGGCTGAGGTGGCTGAGATAGYCCTGAAGCCTCGCATGGCAGGATTAGAGTACCTGAGGAGATTTTAGGAGGCTGTGATGGTTTGGATAAGGTTGGCCAGGGAGTGACTCTGTTAGGAGGTGTGGCCTTGATGGAGTAGGTGTGGTCTTGTGGAGGAAGTATATCACTGTGGGCATGGGCAATGAAATCCTACTCCTAGCTACCTGTGGCGAGGAGTCGCTTTCTGGTTACCTTTGGATCAGGATGTAGAACTCTCAGCAACTCCAGCACCATGTCTGCTTGCACGCTGCCATGCTTCCTGACATGATGAGAATGGACTGAACCTCTGAAACTGTAAGCCAGCCCCAATTAAATGTTGTCTTTTATAAGAGTTGCCTTGGTCATGGTGTCTCTTCACAGCAATGAGACCCAAACGAAGGCAGAGGCCATTTGTAAAAATTCGGCTTTTTAGCTTTAGTTGCAGTGGAGACTCTAGGAGACTGAAGATTCTGGTACTGCACATCTGCCAAGGTTGTCTGCCAGGGACAGGCCAATGTGAGGTAGAACTGGAATGAGCCTCAGAGACAATCTCCCAATGGCTAGGCTAGAGAAGTGGGATGGCCTAAGTCCCCAGAGACCCAGATCCAGAATGAGTCCCAGACGTCAGACTTTGAGCTACAGGAATTGGATTTATACTGCTAGATTTTGGCTTTGCTTTGATCACATTATTCCTATGACCCATTCTTCTCTTTTAGAATAACAATTATGTAACTAACTTGTTTTTGATTTTACAGGAGCCTGCAGTTAAGAGACTTTGAACTTTTAAAGCACTGTGTGCTTTTAAAGACTGTGAGGCCTTTTAAAGTTGTACTATATTTCATATTCCAATATTAACATGAGATACTGGGGACCAGCAAGAAAAGAAAGATACTGTTTAATTGTGATAGGTTTGTATGTGACATTGACAAGGGGTGGAGTTAGTTTTTACTGTCAATTTAATAGGATCTAGAGTTGCCTGGGGCAAAGAATTTCAATTGAAGAATTTCTTGTCAGTTAACCTATGTCTATGTTTGTGAGAGATAGTCTTGATTATTAATTGATGTAGGAGTGTCTAGCCCACTGTGGGCAGCACCATCCTCCATGACTTCAGCTTGTGTTTGAGTTTCTGCTTGAGTTTGCTCAGTGATGGATTGTGATCTGGAAGTGTAAGCCAAATAATACCCTTTCTTTCTAGAGTTGCTTTTGGTCAGAGTGTTTCGTTACAGCAGCAGAAAGGCAACTAAGACAGGCTCTGATCTTGTTCTGTGCCCTGACATGGTTTCAAATACATTGGCTCATTTAAGCATCTAAGCACGTTGTGATGGTTTAATAGGAATGGTCCCTATAAAGTTATGTGTTTGAGTGCTTTGTCATAGGGAGTGGCACTACTGGGAAGTGTGGTCTTGTTGAAGCACGTGTGTCACTGGAGGTGGTAGGTTTTGATGTCTCAGAAGTTTAAGCCAGGTTTAGAGCAAGGAAGCACTACCTGCAGATCCAGATGTAGAACTCTCAGCATTCCTCAAGCAACATGTCTGCCTCAAGGCTGCCATGCTTCCCACCATGATGATAATGAACTAAACCTGAGAAACTGTAAGCCAGCCCCAATTAAATTATAAGAGTTGCCATGGTCATGGTGTCTCTTCACAGCAGTAGAACCCTAAGTAAGACACATGTGAAGAGGGTTCCACTCTTTCCAGATGTTGGTTTATCAGTGTAGTGACTTGAAGCCCAGGGAGATTAATGCATCTAAAAGCTAAGAGATAGCAAATGACCACAGGTTTCTATACCAGCTGTGACAATTCCATGTTCAGAGACTCCTTGGCTGTTCCCATGATTGTCCAGGGTCCATTTGGGCTCCAGCTTGGTCTTAACATCACCTTTCCCTTGGATCTGAAGTGGCTAGGAGCAAGTTGGCTTGTCCTTTGCACCTTGCTGAATGAGCTACATCACATACCAGAAGTGGCCTATGGACACGTCACCTGGACTTTTAGAAGCACACATTTCAGTCACAGTAAGATCACACTTTATATAGATGTGTTCTATTTTTAGCCATATTCCTGGGTCCTTAGCCTAGAGCTTGCACTCCACACTATACATTAAAATGTAACAGGCCTCACTTATTTACACCTAAATGAGGTTTTTAATGGCTTAATTAGCAACATGTATCAGTTTGCTTCCTTAAACCTTGCTTCTTGGAGGTAAGGTTTCTAGCCATTTCTGGTGTTTAATAAAAGATGAAAAAAAAAAAAAAACTCATTCCTGAAAAAAACCTCATTCCTCTCTGGCTAAGGAGGTCTGTGATTGCCTTCATCTGATTAGCACACACCAGGGTGCCCATCCAGAAGTCACAATMAGGAAGTCGGTCAACAGTGTTTCTAACTGGCCAACAAAGGTGGCTTCTGCTTCCTGTGGAGATCTGTCAACAGTTCTCCATGCTCTTCTGACTCAAAAGAAGTGGATGACATGAAAGTCAAACAGACAACACCATGACTGACCAAGGAAGTTTGGAAGTTTGGGCAGGATGCTATGGGGAGCCTGGTTCACATGAGATCAGTTTTTTTTCCTGATATACACTTTCAATGACTTTTTTGGTTTTTTCGAGACAGGGTTTCTCTGTGTAGTCCTGGCTGTCCTGGAACTCACTCTGTAGACCAGGCTGGCCTCGAACTCAGAAATCCGCCTGCCTCTGCCTCCCAAGTGCTTACAGGCGTGCGCCACCAYGCCCGGCACTTTCAATGACTTTTAAGCTTTGCAGCAGGATATTTGTGTTACAACGTTGAGGAAAAATTTAAATAGCAACTATTTAGAACTTCCCACAGGTGTTTTATCTAATCAAATCTGTGTTTTCAATTTCTTTTGTTATATTGTAATCTTGATCTCCTCCACACGCTTACCTAATTGACAAATATTTGCAGTAACGGTGTGTTTTATAGCTTGCCTCTTTATGCAGTATGCTATTTGTTCTCTCACATCACAGTGAGCCTTTTTGTATATCTACCATATATCCCTCCTTTCCTTTCTCTACTTCCTTCTTCCCATCCAGAGAGAAACAATCAGTGTTGACTGCTGTTGACCCCTCCAGGTCTTTCTGGAAGCCTGTGTAGAAGATTACAGATATACTTTGTCTGTGGTCGTTCTCCCTGCCACGGATCTTCCTGACCACATTTCCTCTACCCTCTTCAGACTCATTTAATACATTGTGAACCATGATTGGAGGGGCACCCTAGTGCTCGCTGTTCTGCAGTTTTACTTTTAACTTGTCACCAACCTGGAGTCTCTTGTAGATCATGTCGGATGTGGGTAGCATTCTGTTTTCTTCCCGTCACACCATCAAGTATGCCAGTGCTGTGTCTTAATACATGCAATCTAATAATTCCCTCACCTGCCAGACAGTCCCTGCTCTCTGAACAAAGTGTTCCATCTAGCTTGGCTCCTCGGAGCGTGGATGTTTCCTGGGTGTGAGCCCCCCTTCAGCCTCTGAGGTCCAAGAACAGGACGTTTGATCTGGCTCTGCCTCCTCCCTGTCTTGCTGGTTTAGCATCTCTATGACTTCTCTGGAGTCCATAGAGGCCAGGTTGGAGGGGTCAGAGTGGCAAAGGAGAGACCCAAAGCCTGGGCTCAGCTGGACCTGAGTTGAAATCTCACATCTTACCCTTTTAAACCATGTGATTTTGGGAAATGACTTAAACTTACTAAGATTCAGTTTTCTCTGCTGAGTAGACATTTGATCCCTCGTGTATTGGTTACTTTTGTGCAATCATGAGAGCAATGCAATGGAGCCCAGATGGCAATGTGATGTAAGAGGAGGAAAGCTTTGTTGGGTTCATGAATTCAGAAGCTTCAGTTCATTGTGATGGGCAGAGCAACTTGCCTCAGGATGGCCAGGAGGGAGGGGGAGGAAGGGAGGGACAGATGATGAATATGTAGGAAGGGGCCAGCAAGACAGAGCAGAAGATCTACTTCCTCCAACTAGACCTTACTGTCTTCTTTCCCCCATTTACTCGAAATACTATTGTATTTTGACTCTATCAGTGAACTAATCCACCACATGGAGTCAGAAGACCTTAAGATTCACCTCCCCAAAGCTCATGAGCCATAGCCAGGCATGGTGGCACAAGCCGTTAATCATGTCACTCTCAGGAAGTTGAGACAAGTAGATCTTTGAGCTCAAGGCCAGYGTGGTTTCAGGAGATTGAGTTCCAGGACAGCCAGGGCAATACAGAGAAAGCCTGTCTGAAAGAACTAAAACCAAAAAAGAACAAAGCAAAACAAAACAACAACTACAAACTGAACTAACTAAACCAAACCAAACCAAACCAACCACACAAAAATCAATTCAAATGAGCCTGTCAGAGACATGATCCAAGCCACAACTCCTGAGAGGGTGCTATTAGCACTAGAGGAGACACAGTCTGCTCTTCATGAAGGGCCATGACTTTGAGAGGTAGCTCTAGGACTTCTATCAGCTTCACTTTAATAAATAAACCCATTTAAGATAAAAGACAGTTGACTTATAGAAGCAAGAAAATACACAGCAAATTAAGTGGTGTAGCCCCATGAGCCAAACTGTGCAGGTGGCATGTCAGTGACCATGAGTTGGCATCTGCCACACAGTGAAAGCAGTACCTTCCGCAGGAAGGGTGTCAAGTCTCATCTGTGTGAAGGACTCTCCCCTCCAGCTCCTCTGTGGGGCTTCCCCCC
>BDUI01005836.1:32747-52985 GCA_002335545.1 Apodemus speciosus
AAGCAAGAGTCCTGCTGGTGAGCCGGTGAGGAGCAGGTTCAGACTTAGGGGAGGTTGAGGCCTCCTCTTCTGTGGTGGTCCATATATCTTCCAGGAAGGAAGGAGGTGGAGTAGGTCAGGTAGGGTCAGGACACACAAGAGGCATGTGCCCTCAGTCTGCTTTGGACTGTGGGAATGTGAGCCCAGGACTGTCAGATACTCTCATATTTTCTAACAAAACCAGAAATCTAGAGGCTTATAAGAAACATGCTTTCTGAATATTAATAAAAGCTTCACATTTCTCTAAAAACACGGCACAGGTCATACAAAGCAAGACCACAGAGGCATCCAGCCAYAGGCTTTGGCTCCTGCTTAGCATTGCTGTGGGGAATGGACCCCAGCTGGCAGTCATTCTAGACTGCAAACCTAGGGCCTCCCTCTCAGTCCTCTCTGCAGCAGGCCTGGGAGGAGAGGGCTCTCACCTCCCTCAGAACGACAAAGCAGGGAGATTAATAAAGATCCCAGCCCTGCCGATCTATCATCTTCTGGCACTGAATTGCACACGTATCTCATTATCATTACGGAGCTTTTGGGTTAATTGCAAATCAGGGAGTTGAGATTATTAATGAAAGTGGAACCTTTGGGTGTGGAGGGAGGGCTCTGGCTCAGCTGGCTTCTGTCCCAACCCTGGGTACAGTGTCCTCTGGGCACCTGCTGACCCCCCAGTCACTCCCATGTCACTGYTGTTCCCAAGCTCCCTGCAGTTGACTTGTGCACGTGCCTTCGAACCATTTCCCAGGAACTCTGTGCAGCAGGAGCATTAAAGCAAATGTGCTCATTATACCTGATGGTGCACAATCCTTGCAGAGGAAATTAGGGATGATTAGGCGTCATTAGAGGAAGATGTCTCTCTTCACCCAAAATATTGACGGCCAAAAACCCAGCCGTGCAGATAACAAATGAGTAAGACATAGAAACACAAAGCACTGTGGGGATGATCAATGTTGTCCCGACTGCACCCCAGACAGCTCCAAAATAACGTTAGCAGCTGCTGCAGAAAAAGCCTCTGGAAGTCCTGTCTCCTCTCCTACCTAACTCATTCTCCCCAGGACATGTTGGGAGCAGATAGCTGGATTTTGTGGATTTTTATTTTGCAGAGGTCACAAGCTACCTATCTAATCTACCTTGGTCTATAATTTGTTTAGATTGCACAATGTTTCTGAAAAACAAAACAAAATAATAAATCAAAACAGCTACGCAGCGTGCTCCTGCCTCCTGGCCTCCCAACCTTCAGCTCAACCAGAGAGAATAATGCAGCATAATATCGGACCCATGACAGTGGGCAGAGCTGAGGCTCGGTCAGCTGTCTCCAAGGATGCAGATCGGCTTGCTCTAGTCCCACCCTACACTCTCTGTCTTTTGCCAATAGTGTGCTAGAGTAGATTTCCATTTCCCACAGCAAGCACAGTATGTCTGACCTTCAATGCCTACCTCTGGTATTATCGGAGTTTGTCATCTCTGTTCAGGGCTACCCTTCACTGTAAGACAACTCCATTGTGGCRTGATCCCCATTTCTATGAAATCCTGAAGAGTCCTTCCTCCATTKCAAGTCACCCCATCACTCCCAGCTTCACCTGACTGTAGGATAAAGGGACAGTTACCTATCCAAAGCTCAACRCAACCTTCCTTATCTAAAGTGTTTCTGAATTTAGATCTCCAGCCATGCTGGCCCGTAGACATAGTAGGRCCCATCGTCACTCACAGTCACAGCMACCTCTCTAACCTGCAAAGATTTGTCCCTTGTCAATTCTGAGTGGATGCTGACTCTACACTTCAGAGCTGTCCCCCATGCCACCTCCATTCTCTCTTTAATCAGCATGGCCCTCTGGACCACTGCTGGCCCCTCATCCTGGCACCTCGGGTATTCCCAGGTCTGTTTCCAGGCCTCCCTTACCCAGCTTACCGGTGAGCACCTGAGTGTGGCTCTTCATCTCTGYGGTCACCCCTGTAGGGTCCAGTAGCTCTGCTCTCTGAGGACTGACTAGAATTCCTCTGGGAGGATTTACTCGACACCAGACTAATTTCGTTTTCCTCACATAGTGTGCAAGTTTTAATTGAGTTCCTAGATTTTGCTAATGTTCTGGAAGAGCATTAATTCTCAGCAAGTGCTTTAATTAGGCCTGGTGGTTCTGCCCTGTGCCTGCCAACCACAGAAACCTTCCCATCTCCCACTCATCCCTCACTCTAATGTGGCTGCTCCCTTCCAGACTGCCTGCTTCTCAGGGCCCAACACTTGAAGAGTGTCTTCCATCTTCCCAATAAATTGGTTTAATATAAAGTATGTTTCCCAGTTTAACGCAATTGCTTATGAGACAAGACCTGATATATAGTTGGACTCAATCACTCAGAATCTATAGATTACCACTGAGTGATAGACGACTTCAGAAAGGCATGGTATGTTTGTTACACATGAAAAGGGGGCACATCTTAAGGCTGTGTGCCATTTGCTGCCACCCTGCTCAAGAACTGAAGTATGAGCATGTGATATTTTGGAGTCCCTGAGCTGTCCTTCTGGTCATGGAGGCCTGTCTCACCAACAACTGCATGCAGGTTTCTTTAATGGCAGAGGATGCTTTCCTCTGTAGTTTCTATTAGACTCAGAGTCTGTTTTCTTTCATTTCTCTCATCTAGACTGGAACCAGGCTTATATGTTCTCTGTATGCCTGTGTCCAGTCACTGCTATAGACTCTTAGAGCTGTGTGCTCTCTTTATCCTGAATACCTCACCATTTGTCTACTTCAGCTGCATGTGCCGTAAATCAGCGGCCCCATGACTCCATTCCTAGGAGTACATCCAGCAGAAGCACGCGTATGTGTTAACTAAAGAATGAACGATGCGGGCTAGAATGCTCATAGCAGCCAAAACTAGGGTGGGGTCATGGCCTACGTGTTCCTCAAGAATCGCTTGCACACACAAATGGTGATGTACTTACCGTAGGTATCTCTGTGGAAGTACAATAGAAGACACTGAATATTGATGGATGAGCTTTGAGGGGAAGCTGAACTGAGATATTTCCCTAGGTCTCTGTCTCACCATCTTGGTAGATGTGTCCCTGCTTTTCAGGACCAGGAAGATTGGTGGGAAGCCAGGACAAAAGGACCAAAACCGGTAGACTCATCACCACCCTTGAGAAGAATAAAGGAGTGGGATGGAGGAACAAGAGTGGAGACATCTGCTCAGAGGAGGGGAGAGCAGAGGGTGACCTGTGTGAGCCTAGGAGGCCAGAGCCTGAAATGGTCTCATTATCTGAGAGACCAGGCCACTGCTCAAACAAGCAGGGCTTATTCCGTGCATGGGACAAAACACTGGGGGAGATTTGATCAGTAATTCTTTCCATGCAGCTAAAAACAGCAACCCAGAAGTGAGTGGGGGTATGATTTAATAACACACAACATGCTGTTGAGATGCAGCCTGGCTAACAGGAGTGATTAATAGTCACACACTGCAGCTGTGACTCATTCACGGTGATAGCACAGTAAGGGAAGGTGGCTTTGTCTCCCTAATCTATGACATTGAGGTCTTGACTTGATGCCATCCTTGGCAAGATCCATAGGATACACACCCAAATTATAGAACAGACAGACAGGCAGACACACAGATACACACACACACACACACATTTAAACTCCTAGTTGGATGTGGTGAATGACTGAGTTTATGATGACAGAGCCAGAATTCCTTAGTTCTAGTCCTATCTTAGCCAGTATGTTTCTTCCATTTGACATGGGACAAGCTAATGCCTCCTCTCTGCCTTACTTATACCTCAATCCTTTCAGAAAAGATATATTATTTTTAAATATATTTTCATTTATTTTTAACTGCTTATCCGAAATGTGCAAGTAACTCTAACACCCATGGCTTGAGCCCTCAAGGGACTGAGTCTAGTGGACCCAGTCAGAACTCAGATCCTCATCTGCTCAAAGAGCTTGGTGAATAGAGATGATCTCTCTTCTCACAAACCACCCAAAGTTAAGTGTAGGTATTGAAACTTAGAAACTCTTCTTGAAGGCTCTTAACTAAATTTCTTTAAAAGTTTCATTAATCTTTTTCTGACAATATTTTCTCCTATAAACTTCAAACCTGACCAGAATGCATTACGAAGCAGATGAAATCCCTTTATAAATATCTCTAACGATGCAGGGGGAGATTAAGGTTTTTATTGTATTCAGCAGTTCTTTGAGAAATGTGTTATTTACATTTAACATTCCCTGAGCTACAGTGTATCACAGTTGTTGCTACCAGACAGCAGTCATCCTGGGATTCCCAGATTGTGTGTGTGGTATCGAAGTTTATAGCCTATAGCCAGAAAGACAATTCTGACCACAGTAAGGAAGCATCATTTTAGTTAATTCTGGGTCACCAATCCTCATGACAGCAAAGGAGATAACACTGCATGGAAAACCAGAGACAAGGTGTTTCAGAGATGAAAAAGAAGTTATTGAGATTTGAATTGTAAACCTAATGGAGCTCATGAATACTCTAACCTATTGGTCTTGTGCTTTACATGAATCCAGAAGTTAACATGTTATTTTCATGCCCAAATATTCACGAGACAGTGGTGTTTTTAATAATTATAAAACAAAATTTCTAGATGACAGAAAATGGCATTTTTAAATTAGGAATGCTAAGCTGCTCTAACAGAATCACTCAAACAAACAAAACCAATAAAACACAYAATCACTGCAGAGGATTCTAAGTTACCATTTGAGAATTTCAGCTTAACTTCTGATGAAATTCTCACCTGACAGCAAGCATAATATCCTTGTAAAACATAACTTCAAAAACTCTCCAGCGGTGGGCTCTATGCTTTTAAAGATAGAGGTGAAGCCAGGCAGTGTTGGCCTAAGGACTTGTGGCCAGAGAAGGAAGACATTAGTGATGGACACAAACCTTCAGTTGTTTTATGGAAAGTACAGAACCTAGGTGACAGCTCAGCGAATGTGGTTACAGAAAAGGCACAGTATACTTGGAGTTTGTCGGCAGGACACAGGTCTTTACCATGGGTGACAACGGTGAGAACATGACAGATAGATCTATGAGTTAGAGTGTACCAATCCTCTCAGAGTGTTTTACCTGTCCTTGGTGCCTCAGTGAAGCTGTAAAAAATACAAGGAATTCTTATAGATAAGGAAAGTCCAAACACAATACCCCAAAATAAATGAATGCAGGTACATTGAGTTTTTTAGGTTCCATATTATCAACTGATTTCTTAGGCTATATTTCCCTTTAAATCTCCATCTTGTTACATTTCCAGTTTATACCTATGATTAACAAAAATGGCTCAAATATAACGTGGCTTTACATACAGACTTATCTGTCAGAAGGAAATCAGGAAAAGACTATTCAATGTGTGTCATGTGTTTAATTTGTATTTTAAAGAAATAAAGTACTATTCTGGCTTAAATTAAGAGCAAAATAAAAATAACCCTCAAATAATATCACATATGACCATGTAATACTGTACACAGTCTTCTAAGCCAGGCCTGTGCTCCCTGCTGCTATTCAGTGTAGGTCAGAGATGTTGCAATTGATTCAAGAAGAATAAAATACATATTAGAAATGAGGATGATAAACTTAGTTATTTTTATATATAACATAATTACGTATGTAGAAAATCAGAACACTGCTAAAACTAATAAGTGATTTTGGGAAGGTTACAAAGTTAATCGACAAAACTCAAATGTGAATTTACATATAGTATATTTACACAGAGCACACCCTCTGTATGCCATTTTGCATCTGCATTCACCCAGGTCTTGAACAGGTACAGGCTTGTTTCTTTGTCATTTTCCTCTAGGTAACACAACAGGAAAACATTTACAGAGTCTTTATGTTGCACCAATCTTCACAAGTTATCTAGAGACCAGTTAAAGGGCATGGGAGGAAGTATAGGTCATGTACAAACACCATGCCATCTTCTGAGAGACTTGAGAACCTCAGAGTCTGACCTCTGCAGGGGCCTAGAATCAACCTCGAGGATGCTGAGAGCAGCAAACAATTACAAGATAGAAAAACTTGAAATTCCACTTAGAATGGTATAGGAAATATAAAACATTTAAGGGTAAATTTCATGAATATATACAAGAACTCTACACTGGAAACTAGAAAGCATTGCTGAGAGGAATAAAAAGAACTTTTAGGGAAATGGCAGGCTTCAGAAACACATCAGAAAAATCTATATGGAAATGCGAATGCATCATATATCCAGAAACATCCTGGATGAGAAGAACAGATGTTGAAGAGTTCAAGACATACTCTAAAGCTACGAGAGAGAGAGAGAGAGAGAGAGAGAGAGAGAGAGAGAGAGAGAGGTGCTTACAAACAGGGGAAACAGGACAGAGAGCTCACAGAGAGCAGCAGCAGACACGGGCCGTCCAATGGACGAACCTCCCCATCACTTGTATTAAAAGATCTGTGTCCTTATTACTCAGAATTTCTACTCCATTCCTTATCCAAGCATCATTTCAAGATGTGTTTAGATGTAAATGCAAGAGCTGAAGTCGCAAAGCTTTCTGGAGACATGTGCACAGATTTTATAAGGTCAGAGGAGGAAAAAGATTATTCGAGTTCACCGGAATGAGCGCCACTTATGAAAGGGCAAGTGGGGGAGATGAATGAGCCGGCCACTGATCAGAAGGAAATACTGTCGAGACATGGATCTGGAAAGCCACTGCTCTTCAGGATATGTAAATCACTGCCATTTCTCAACAATAAAAAGACAAACAACCCAATTAAAAGTGAACAAAAGATCTGAGTAGACAGTTCAGAAAAGAAGACATATGAGCATCTGAGAAAAACCTGAAGGATGGACAGCGTCGTTAGCCATCAGGGAATGAAAATCCAAACCACGGGGAGTCACCACTTCACTCCGGGAGGAAGCTCTGGAACTGAAAAGCAGACAACCCCTGAACATCGTGATGTTGTAAGCAGCTTAGGGCTTCAGATCCTGTAGATGGGAATGTAAAATAACAATCTATAAAAAACTTGGGGTGATTTACTGAATTAGTAAGATGACCCTCATCCATCCTGTGATTCTACTTGCAAATGGTATCTCAAGGAAACGGAAGCGTGTGTCTACCAAAAGGCTGGTCCAGGGATGCTCACCATAGCTTAATGTGCAAGAGCTAAGCTCCTTGGCCATGGGTAAGGCCTGAATAAACAAGCTGGCAGGGCTATCGCTAGTCAGTATTGGACAGAACAGACTAACAGCACAGCAGCCTGGATGGCCTGCAACCATCATTTGAACGCAGTGAGCCTTACCTAAATGTAAGTCCTGGAGTTTCTGGAGGCCAGCCAAACCGAGTTGTGGGAACCAGAAGAGCAGATGTGTCTGGGGAAAGGGGAAGAATTGTCTGGGGTTAATGGCCAGTGTTCTCCGTATCTTGGGGGCTTGGTTACCACGCACATCCGTCAAAGTGCCGAAGGCACTGAGTTGTGCATTTTGCTGTGTGGTAGTGGTGATCAACATGTTTAATTGTACAAAAGAATGGGGTTCAGTACGATACTTCAACACATGATACAGCACCACCATCCAAATTCATCTTCCCTTAACCCTTTCTGATCTTCTCAACATCTAGCAAGCGCAAGGCCACATTAGGATAGACTTCTAGTTTCTCCATGGGAAACATTTAGTACTGGTCTGTGTATGGCTTACACTCAATGTCCATTTTGTTGCAAATATCAGCATATTTTTCTTCTTTATGGCTGAATAATACTCCATACATATGCATATACCTATACATATACCTATTCCTATACCTATATTTATACATATACATATTCATATTCCTATAACATTCATATTCATATTCATATACATCATATTCATATTCATATACATCTTACATGTCCTACATGATCTGTATCCACCGATGATTGATTCCACATTTTAGCTATTTGAATAATGTATATTTATTTCATTACATATAGATTTTTTACCTCATAACATAAGGAAGATGTAAACCACTGCCAAACCCCTGCTAGTGAAATCTGTGCAGAACTATTTGAGGGTAAATGCATACCATCTTCAATTTACTTTGACTTATCCTGAAGTAATAGAGATGAATACATGGAAGAAACATGAATAGATGTATAAATATTTCCTAAATTATGCACAATAAAAGCTAATGATAGAACCCCTCACACAGAATTTTACTGTGAAATCCCTTTACTGTATGCTCGAATGTGTTCATTAAAAGATTACTAATAAAATAAATGTAACCAAAAGATTGTTTTGATGACGTTAAAAGCTTTGTATCTGTAGTTCTTACTGGGGGTCTTGAGAGGCAGTGGATCCAGCATGTGTAATGGTATTATCTAGACCCCGAAGCTCCTGGACGCTGGACACCATGCATTCTGCAGTGTAGGTGCCAGCAGCCTGCAGCATTGCCCGCCCATCCTCCACCCCCGCACTCCCAGAACAGCTTTGATGACCACATAAAATAACCAAACAGCACACGCAGGCGGCACTTTACAGAACACGCTTAAAAACTCCCCGATTACATATTTACTCCAACCCGTCAGAAAGTAGATGGCTGTGGGCCTGTAATGAGGGCTGTTTGAAAGTCAAGTGTTCAGCAAATTTAGCCAGTGGGCATTTTGGGAGTTCCACCCTCAGAATTACGGGTGCTGGAGTGCCTGCACCAGAAGGTACTCTCAACACTAGCAACAGCCTCGGGGGCATCCTGCCTGTGAGGTGATCTCCTCCTTGCAGGCAGGGTAGCCCACCAAAAAAAAAAAAAAAAAAAAAAAAAAAAAAAAAAAAAACGAACAAGTCAGGGCTGGGAACAGGAAAAAGAGCTCCTGCACAGTAGAGACTGCCACTCTGAGAGCTGCTAGTTTTTTGTTTGTTTGTTTGTTTGTTTGTTTGTTTTTTTCATGAAAGCATAGAACTGTCAGGACCCTGAGGACAGTGGAATCAAGTGTAGTGGGGGCAGTTCTGTGAGGGACAAGGAGCCACCAGCCAAACCTTCCTGCCTGCGTTTGGGGGACATATCTTCACTTTTCTGGACCAAGGACCCAGCCACACGAAGTGGCTTAGATTCCCTCAGTCCATTCCGGAAATGGAACGGTAGCGTCCCCTCACCCCTGAGACTCTGAGGCACAGTGGACAGACACTGTGGGTTGCTGCCTCTGGAATCGGGTCTGCTCGCACGCTAAGGAGCTTGGTTAGTTCATCTGTGTCCACAGAGCTGAAATCGGATCGGCAGAGACAGACAGATGCCTCCTTTGCAAAAACTCTTCTTCGGTACCATCCATACCTTATAGGATGGGTGGGAGAGCAGACGGGACGTAGGGCACCTGAAGAGGGCTAGAGTCTCTGACGAACATCTGACATATGGCAATCTTATGTCATCGGTTCCTGTTTTGCGGGTATACGAATGGCCTGGAAGGGACTTTCGTCCTTTGCTCTGGCCTTACAGCTGGTAAGAAGCCAAGGCCAGGCCCGAGGGCTTCCGCTCCAGCCGCCAAAGCCACAAAATCAGCCGCAACGCTCAAACGCGGCTATTCTTAAAACCTTGACACATATCACACCTCTGCAGCCGAAGACATATAGTCTGCGTACATCTTTTATCAACTAAAATGTGAAAATGAATTGTTAGCAGATGCTCTTTGGTTAAAAAAAAAATACTGAGGGAAATAACCCAGGCTTCTCTACAAGAGGCTCTCACCTGGTCAGAGGCCACCGGACACGCTGGCTGCTCCCTGCAGCCCCTGCCGTCCCTGAAAGGTGACAGTTCAGCTCCACCTGTGAAGGCTGGAGAGGGCCGGTTCCAAACAGTGGCCGACCTTAATCCGTCTCCGAGGACCACTGCTTTATTTCTAGATTATGTTCAGTGGCTTTTTAAATTGCCAAACTGCTTTTCTCCACAATGTATCGAGTCAAGTAAAAGCAAAAAAAAAAAAAAAAAAATCTGCGTGTCCTTAAATGCCAAGTTCAGTTCTGTGCAGGTTTTTACGGCAGTGATAAAGCCTCCACCTCAGGCTTACAACCGTGGTGGATCTTTAGTGCAGTTACACAAACACGGCTGCCATAATAAAGCGCGTCTTACTTGATATTATATTGTATCAGAAACATTAAATACACATTAAAGGGATGGTTTAAGGCTCTTTGCAGTAAGTGGCAGATGTTATGAATAATAACCTGCAAAATCCTTCTGAATTCTAAAAAGGTGTGTTCCCATAAAGCTTTCGTATAAATCTTTAATAGAGCAGGAGCACATTGAGCCGTGATTAGAGGGAGCCTTTAATCGTATTAAGCCATTACAAATAACGGAGAAAGGATTGGGAGCCTCAAAAATTAAATAAAACAGAGCAAGGAGACAAACGCATCACACACTCACGAGGCTGACGGGTTTCCTGTCCATGTCTCCTGACAGCCCTTCACTGGAGGGAGCCGGGCAGGACAGGGGAACGCACACAGATACATAGGCGGTTGCAAATGTGAGCTGCCATAATTCACTGAAATTTATGTAAATGAATATGCATTCTTTTATATGAAAATTGGCAACATCTGCATACCATTTAAGCACCTGATTTAATGGGGTCACCAACAGATATGGAGGTGGGCAGGAAGGAGTCAACCCCTCATCCACCCTCCCTTTAGAGAATCTTGAAAAACAAATAAAATAAAATATAAGTTACAGACAAGCTAAACAGCACTGAAAATATTGTCCCAGAGGACTCTGGCTTCCTCAGAAGCAGAGGTGTTTAAAGAGCCAGCTGCAATAAACCCCGGGCTCAATAAAACTTAATTAACCCCTTGGGGTCTTTGCCAGGAAGCTTGTCAGAAAGCCAGCATGGGGTCTCGATGCTGGTTACTAAGGGGTTAAGTCTGCAGGCCGAAGGGAAAGCAGAGCAAAAGGAACTAGCGGACTGCTTACACAGCACATACATGCACACGTGTGTTCACCATATGCCAAACTTGGCTATGCACGGCCCTTGACTAGCATTAGGAGAGAGGGCTAATTAGCCTCAAGTCCAAGAGTTTCAAAGTCAAGCCTTGGAGAGAGAGTGCACTTCTAAGTAATCATTTCCAAACCCAAACCTCTGTCCAGTGCAATGGCTCTCGCGGCCCTCTGTGGAACACCCTCAGCGCCGGAAGCTCATTATTCTCCACGGTCTAGGTGTTACCTTAATGTGAGTTGTCCCTCCGGGGACCACCTGCCACAAACCTGCACGCTTCCATTTTGAGAAGAGCTTTGCAATGAGCCAAACCAAGTTCAGTGTTGGATTTTTTGTTTGTTTGTCTGGTTCGAGTCTTTTTTTTTTTTTTTTTTTTTTGCCTACTACCCATGAGGCTCTGACTGGAAATTTTGATACAAATTCCTAGTCTCAAATAGATGTTAGAGGTTGACATGTTTCTGTGTTTCATGAAGAACAAAACACGTGTCTATAAACATATGCAGAGTACTGATGGCCTCGGGAGCTGGGGCTGAGGGGAAGCCACAAGAAATGAAGTCTCGAGGGAGCAGTGTGGCTAGGCTGAACACAGAAGTTCTGTTCCATTGTAGTTCACGGTAGCTCATGGGAGCCGGTGCCGGCTTGCAGAGCTGTGCGGTCGCGTGGTCTGTACTGTTCTTTTCCATCCTTCTCTCGCTATGCCAAGGAGAAAAATGTCATTTCGATGCTAGTCCATCTTGACATTTCCATGTAAAACTAGACTTCAAGCTCAGAACAAGCAGCAAACAAAATCTGGCTAAGATTTGGCAAGTACTGTTCGTTTTCCTTACGTCGATTTTCTTTTTCAAAGCAAACATTATTGGTGTGTGTATGGGTGTGTGTGTTTGTTTTGTTTTTGGGTTCTTGGTTTTTTCTTTGTTTTGTTTATTTGTTTTTTGGGGTTTTTTGTTGTTTTGTTTTGGGGTCTTTTGCTTGTTTGTTTGTTTGTGACATGTTTCYTTGCTAAATACATTTCAGCTTGAATATGTTGAATTCCTTTGAAGGGAAGAAATAAGACTGAATACAGGTACAGTGAGGAACGTGGCATCCAGGAGCCACGGTCTAAGAGCAGCCCAGTCATTGGAGAGCTTCACAGTGAGAAAATGGTCCTCTCTTCTCAGCTTCTCAAAATGCTGCAGGAGCTGGTGCTGTCTGCAGAGAAGAGCCAAATGACTGCCCCGGGCCAACCTCTTCTTTCTGAGCTGGCCCGGTGGAGTGTGTGGGCAAGTGTGTGGGAGAGCCGCATAGAGGTTGGACTCTGACGCTCCCGAAGCCCAGCAGATCAAAGGTTTATGGCCAAGCTCCCAGAGGGCATCCAGCTCATGGCAATAAGAGGGAACTAATATTATCCGGCACCACGCAGGTTCTCCTGAGCACAGCAGATCTGAAGTTGTAGCTCACCTGGGTGACTACAGTGGAGTGTGCCAGAGGGGACAACTGTGTCATCTCTGCCCATCTCAGCACCCTGGGGAGTCAGCAGCTTGGTCTCTTGGACAGGGTAACCAAGGGAAGAGGTGTCAGTTACTCAGCCTTATTCCCATTCCCCCCCCAACCTCTGACCCAGTCTTCACCTTTTGACCAGGTACTTGCTCCATTTGCCATGGGCAAGAGGTAAAGCTGTAACTCTCCTGGGCATAGTGGTCAATCTGTTGGAGAAAGGACCTGTTCATCTTTCTGTGCAGCTCAGAAATTATAACCCCCTTGATGGTTCCATGCCAAAATTCCTGGTCCTGTCTCTGCATCACTGTGACCAGAAGTACTTCAACATTGCTCAGAGACAGCCAGATTGTTGAGGGTCCTAGAGGAACTGTTTTTCTTTTGTTTGGCCTCTTGGCTTGTTCAGTACAGAGGCTGAGCCTGCTTTCTTTTGCCTCATGAGCAACTTGCTACCATGTCTGTTTCAGTTTCCTTTCTATTGTTCATGAAGATGGAGCAGAGCTCTTATGGTCAGATTCCTGGCCTGGGTGGAAATTTTGGAAGGCTTCATAGAAGCACTGTTTGATTATTAGTTCATGGGAATACAGGAGACCGTTACTGAGCCCAAATTTTTCTTTCTCCAATTCTTCTCACTTTGCTAACAAGGTAATGCTAAGCAGAAGGCTTGGGTTCCCAGCAATATCTGTAGGGAAAGGGGATGCAGAGGGACTGGGGACTGGTGGGGAAGATAATGATGCCTGAGCTTTCTTGGGCCAATATATGTGTGTGTGTGTGTGTGTGTGTGTGTGTGTGTGTGTGTGTGTGTGTGTGTATTAGAATTGTTCCCAAGACTTTTTATGGCTAGTTCATTCTGAGAATGCTATAGATTTGTCTCTCTGGTTGGTCCAGAAAGCCTTGCTTTACTAAATGATCCTGACTTGATCCAGCACCAAGTACCCCACATAGAGTAGTTCTGTCCTTTCCATGACATGACACCATCACCCCATTGGCTTTCCTGATAATAAGGGAGATTTCTGGTAACGTAAATCATCTGAGCAGATTCAAATCTTCTACTGTGCGCTATACATATCCCGTCTCCTGGCATGTGGAGTCACTTAGCAACACATTTCCTTGTGAGATAACCTTATCGGTCTTGGTGAGTGACCTTACACAGGTCACCTGTCTTGTTAGAGTTATTGCTTTCTTATCTTTGAAGAAAGTTGGCTAACTTAGTCTGGGCAAGAGACTCAGGAGTTGGCCTCTCCTGGCCCTGAAAATCACTTTGCAATTTCCTTGTTTATCTGGAAACTATCAAGCTCTTGTTTCCAGTTCTCTTACAGTGAGTGGTTGACCTTTGTGGGGGACATTGGGCATCCCTGACTCATCCCACCTAATGGGACTACTGAGCAGGTTGGAAACCTGCTTCACAACTCTAGTGAAGTCATTCTCCAGACTGAAGCCCTACACCCAGGGCTTCCATCACCGACACACTGAGGATAGAGCTGGCAACTCTAGAGTCCTTCAGAAGTGTCCCTGACCCACAGAGAGCTAGGAAGTGACAATGCTCTACCCAGACCACGGCTCCTCTCTGATCCTTGTGAGGCATCCTGAGTGATCTACATTTACTTGTAGGAATACATGAATTCAGGGCTCACAGCTCTCCATCTTTTGTGTGGGATGAGCTGAGAGGTGTAGAAAGAACAAAGAATGTGGGTAAGAGGGGTAACAAAGCAAGGCTTTAATAACTTCCTGCTGTTTGGTCAGGGTTAGTCATCAATATCTCTGCTCTTAGACTCCTGGCTTATGAGATAAGATGGTAGGGTTAATAATGCCTGCCTCTGTGATTTCTCATGAGCATCAGTTACGATAATGTGTGTGCATGTGCTAGTAAATTGTTAGGTGGTATGCACATGTAAGGGATTTTGTTCTTTGTAAGAGTGCAAGGATGATGCCAGCTGGGGTCCCCGAACCCCCCACAGCCTCCTGAGCAGATCAGGCTCATTCAGTAACATCCCAACACATGGAAAAACATGTGAGCTTGACAGCTAATAACCAGATCCAAAACAACAGGCTTGAGGAGGGAGGCCAACCTGGGAAATGTGTTATGAGCTGATCAGAAAGGGGAAAGGAAATAAAGTCATTAGCTTAATTAAGGGGCAGGAGGGAATGATGAAACACTTCTCTAGCAAAACCAAATTACACATTTAGAAGATATTAAAAATGCATTTGAACTCCACTGGTGCTACGTTTCTCATAACATTTCTAGAGCCTCAGTTGGTGATCAGGTCAGYGCGAAAGCAAGAAAAGGTGCTATTGTTTTTCCTGCCTTACTTCCCCACCATCCCAGACCTCCTCCCAGAGACCCCCTAATGACTTCCTGTCCCCAACCTGTCCCAGTGCACATAGTGTTTGGAAAAGTTGGCTTTACGCTTACATCTTAGGATCATGACTTCCTTTAATTTTGTGTTCTCATTTTTAAGAGATGCTTAAAAATGTAACATGATTCCATTTGGGATCATGGGTCGGAGTCTTGTCATGTGGATTCCTGCAGCATGATCCCTGTCTATTTTTGGGCTTAATGCTTAAGGCCCTGTGAGGATGAAGATTAAGAGCCCTGCTAACAGAACATGASCAAAAAACCAGGGGGCAATCATGAATTAGATACACATAATGCATCTTAAGTCATTTAATATTGACTCTTAAAGAATGATTAGTTTTTGCCAAGTTGACACAAACTAGAGTTACCTGGTAAGAGGGGCCCTCGATCAAGTGATTGCTTCCATCCAGTCAGCCTATGGGGCATTCTCTTGAATGGTGATTGATGTGGCAGAGCCATGTCTTCTGTGGACAGGGCTAGCCTGGAGCAGGTGGGCCTGGGTTATATAAGGAAGCAAGCTGAACAAGCCAGAGCAAGCCCATAAGCAGTTTTCGATTCCTGCCTTCAGGTCCCTGCCTCGAGTTCCTGCCTTGGCTTCCTTTGGTCAAACTCTTTCCCAAAGTTGTTTTTGGTCAATGTTTTCCCAAGCAACATCAAAGCAAACTAGAACTCAGGGCGAAAGGAAGGCATTTTTATATTAAGAAGACAATAGAATCCATGGCATTTTGGAGCCTGATGAGAACAGAATGGAGGTATTCTCACGTGAGGAAATGTGTATCATGCATCCGACTTTGTAGTCATCTTGGTAGAGGAAAGAGGCAAAGGCAGATTGCAAAATGGATCATAATAAGCCCCCAAACTTCTACCTCCTCAAATAGGACCATATTTGCATAATCCATCAGTTAGACCTGTTAGCTCTCTTTCCCAAAGAGCCTGAGCCCACTGCCTCTGTCCATCTTCATGTGATTGCCCTAGTCACAGKGAGGTGACTCTGATGGGCAGAAAGTTTTGTGGGATCTGTGTCACGAAGATATTGGGAATGCTTCCAGGGAAATGGTCTGGCCTGATATCTAAGCTGGACTTGGAAGTGTTTCTGGGGGACTTCAGGGCACAGAAAATGTGTGAGCAAGGTCTAGAGACGGGACAGCTTGTTATGTGAAGGAGAGCACAGAGTTCCTAAATCCTGTTCCATCAGCATGAGGAATGCCACTTGACTTCAGACATGAAGATTTCACACTCAGTGCCCCAAGCTTGGCTCCTCTCTATGTTCAGCCGTATGTTTGCTGTGCTCTGAGGCAGGCTCTTTCCTCAAGGCATCTCCTGGCAACACCAGCCTCATGTTGTCCTAGCTATGTAGCCAAAGTACAGAGCTTTGTCTTTGCCAGAGGTTTCTACGTCTGGATTCTGCTCATTTATCTGTCCCACATCACTTGTTCTAGAGCACATCTCCAGACCTAGGACTATGCGGTGCTCTGACTAGCCAGGACTGAGTCACGGAGTTAGTTTCATGAACTAACAGGCTACACAAGAAGATGGGTTTCATCACTAGCAAAAGGAAGACCACAGCCCTGAAGGCAAACACCATCTGTCTCCACCATGGCAGCCGGTCACAATGCCACTGATGGCTCAATAAGTGTTTGAGACTATTCTGTGGCACAAGGAGTATGCGAGGTTATGTTCTGGAGGCCAAGAGAAATGCCAAAGGCAGCCCCAGGGAGGAGACGTGAGGCTAGAAGTGCTGCCCAGGAGAGCAGGCTCTGCCCCACACTCAGCAAATGAAACCTGACTTAATTGCTTGCATTCTTGGACAAACTTCTAACTCTTCAGCCCTAGGAGAGGAAAAATTGCAGATACAACTTGCTTTCTGTCCTTGGCGTGCTGAGCCTGGGAGAAAGTTATTTAACCGTTCTCAGCAGCGATTCTCAGCTGCACAAATGGGAAGGCAGGCAGTCTTTGTCCACACTGCTGGCAGAGTTGTACACGAAGAGGGGTGCAAGAGGCCTTCCGGAGTGTGGCCAGGCAGCTTTTCAGAACGGTGGCATCAGGACTTTGGGGGTCTTTTCAGTTCCATTGAGTGGGTTTAAGCTCTACCACCTTCCTCCTGGCTCTCAAGATGCTTGCTGATGCTGTCTCTTGCTTCTAGTGCTAGAGGGAAGATGAAATTTGCTGAAGACATTCTCTCTCCATTGGCATTTGTGTTTCCTATGTGTTTGCCCAGATCCTGAAAGTAATGGAAAAACCTAAGAACAACCTCGAGCTGATGAGGTCACCATAAAACAAAGGGCGAGGGAGGGAAAGAAGAGAGGGAAGAATGAACAATTAAGTTAATTCTAGAGCAGAAGTGGGCAAACTAAGACCCATGCATAACATTGGGTGCATTAACTATTTTGTAGCATTTTACACACTAAGGATAGAATTCATCTATTTTTTTAATTCTTTTTGAGAATTTCACATATGAATACTGTATTTACATCATTCCTGCCTCTCTTCCCTGACACCAACTCCTTTAGTGTGGTCCTCTATTCCCTCTCGAATTCATGACTTCTTATTTAGTTATATTTATACAAACACAAACATACACAGAATCACACATGCACATACCCATGCCTATGTATGTGTGTATGTATAACTAGAGATAGCTGAATTTAGCTTTGCTCCTCTGTATATGCATTTAGGTCTGAGGCCCAGGGAACATTGCCGAAAGCAATGGATAAAGCAACAGAGGTCTGGGCATCTGCTGTAAGAGAGTGTCTTCTCCACATGACAGGGAAGCTTCGCCTATGGAATCTCAAAAACCATAATGACAGCACCAGGTAACACACCATGGTAGATTAGAGAAGAGCAGCCCTTTACGTCTCACAAGGCAACATTCCACGATGAAGAGACACAGACAGTTAATCACCTCTGAGAGAGCGTTGATATTATTTTGTGTATGCACGTGTGGTTTTGGGTTCTAGGTTTTTGGGTTTTGGTATTTTGAGACAGTGTTTCACTATATAGCTGACCTGGCACTCACTGTGTAGACCAGGTTGTCCTTGAACTATTAGAGGTCCAATGATCTTTGCCTTTGCCTCCCAAATGGTAGGATAAAAGCCACCACCGTGCCTGGCCTGGTATGAATATTTTAATACTTAATAAGAATGTTATTTTGGTGGAAGGTGAAAACCATATGCCAATCAAGAACGTTGAACTGGCACATAGACTGCTCATTCATCTGTGTGGTATTAATGGCTTATGCAGTTTCAAAATCAGAAGCAGGCAGCTGGGGCAGAAGCCATGTAGCTCACAAAGTCTAAAATATCTGCAGGAAGAATTTTCTGACCCTTGATCAAGAGAAGGAACATCTTGCCCCATACAGGATGGAGTATGGAGGATGAAGTCTTCAGGGCAAGCTGTGCAGTTACAGCACAGCATTAGATGGAGTTGGCCACTATTATAAAGAGCCAAGGGGAGGCCTCGTCTTAGAGGTCGGCAGTCCCATTCCACGGAGAAATCAAGCAGTGGAGCAGGAACTTTTTAAATTTTCTGATTAAATACTTGAAAATGTATTAGTATATATTAATACTAATGTCTACAAAAGAGGGTTTGTCCTGACATCTTCATAAATGGATACAAGACATCCTGTTCTTCTTTACCCCTCCATCATGCTTACTCATCCCTCCTCCCCTTCCACTGTTCCTCTTTCTGTTCTACAATAGTCTTCTGCTACTTTCGTATCTTTTCAATGAGAGAAAACATGATACTTGTCTGGTTTATTTGGCTCAACAGGATGATCTCCAGTTCTACCATTTTTCAGTAAATGAGCTGGATTTTTATGCTAAATCTGACTAAGTTCCTATATCCTGCTCTGACACTCTCCGTGCAACTTTCAGAAAGAATAGAATAACTAGACGACAAGACCTGGGTGCCCTGCTAAGGAACCCCCAGCCAGGCTTACCTGGTGGCCTATCGTTTGAAGCTGGGAACTGAAACGTGGTTTGATAAAAGCCAAGGTTGTAGGAGGAGTTTGTCAGTGGTGGTGTAAAGGGCAGCTTTGGGAAGAGAGCAACTTTTACATCAGAGAGGGTCAGTGCTGAGATAGGCTTACCTGAGCACAGAGACAGTTGGGAGGAGGGAAACATTGTAGGGGAAGGAGGAGCAAATGCCAGGAGTATCTGGAGAAGATGGGATTCCTACCCCAGCTGTCTGGTCTAGGAGGAGGACAGGTCCCCAGGACAGAGATCTAGCTGACTGACCAGCCCACTGTTTGGCTCTGTAAACCTTAGGCAATAGCAGGGCAGAGATACACAGGGCCAAGTAAGGCTGTGAGGGGTGGGGAGAGCACTGAGAAGCAGGACGAAGACTGCGAACTTACAGAACACTTAGCTGTGGCTGCATAGAGTTGGCACGGTCGCTGTGAGGAGAGAGGAACTGAGGTTCAGCTAAAGCAGGAAGCCTTGGTTTTAATCACTGTGACCGTGAGGTCATATGCAGAATGCCAGAGAACTTCTGAAGAGGACAAGACAGAGAATCCTTGAGCAGACTTTTGATGTTTAAACATTGTCAGGAAACTCAATTGAAAGAGAGACACCAAAGAATCCTATCAAGTATGCTGGGGCTGGATCTAGCCTCAGTCCAGCACTCTGCAGTCTAAAAGCCCTAAAAACTTGAAAGTATATAGGTGGCCTCTTTCCAGGCACTCCTGAAGAAGTCCCTTGAGGTCCTCCTAGCTGGTCCCAAGTTCTCCTGGTGTGCCATCTATGCCCAGCTCACTGTGTTTATGCCCAGGATAGCCTGAGTCTGAAATGACAAGCTGCTACTATAAACTAATGTTAGAAGAAGCAAGAATTCAACCACCAAAATCATTAACGTCCCCCCAAAAGGCAAAAGAAGGAGAGAAAAAAAGGGGGAAGTCCACTGGGGACCCTGTCTATTCTCTTGGCTCTCCAAAATAACTCTGGCAATACCCAGAGTTGGGAGAGGTCTGACTGGTCTGGGAGAAAAATGGCGGTGAGAAATCTAAACATATTTGAGGGAGCAGAATCTTGCCCCTGTCAAGTTACCACCGATCACAAGGCAGGTTTGGAGAACATGGGAATGGGCTATTCCCCAGAACTTCTAGGGGAGTTCTCCATCTGGGAGAAAGAGTTCTGTCCTTGGACATGACCTGGGCAGGTGAGCCTTCTGGYTAGAGCCTCTCTGGGTAGCCAAGCTGACATAAGACAAGGCCACTTCATTATGAGGGGCCCCCTCAAGTACTTTCTTCCCTGCACTTGGATACATTTAGTAAGCCTTTGAAGAATGTCTATTTGGTTCTGAATTTGACTGCCGGTTGCTGACCATATGTGGTGAAGAGGGGTGTAGCAGAACAGAGGTGTGGACAGAGACATCTTTGTCTGTGCCCAAGGCTTGAGGAATAGGGGGTGGGGATGGAGGGGTTCCTTATTGGAGGGTAGGGGGATGTTTGCATAAAAAAATCCAAGCCT
>BDUI01005836.1:57120-76072 GCA_002335545.1 Apodemus speciosus
CCTGTTACACCTCACAGACTAATTTCAGTTTCTCATCTGCTAACAGCTCATTGGGTTTCTACGAAGTTAAATCATACAGTTATAGACTGGTGACATAGGATGGCATACCCCTCAGCCTTAAGAATAAAGCTGTGACTCAGATCTGCTTAATCAGCTTTTTAATTAGGATTACAATCCAAATTGATTACAGGGATGGATGGACATACAATCTAACTGTTTCTGTGACCTCGGCACTAGAATCATGTTGACCTTGCTAGGCTACAAGCATTAATCCATATATACTATGCACTGTACACAGGAAAGCCAAGGATGGCTGGGGCAATGGTTAGCTGATTTCTATCAAATGATATGTTTGAGGCCTGTCTAGTTTTTGCAACTGCATGGACTTCAATCAAAACTTCTTTCTACGCTTAAGCCAATTTGATTTAGACAATCTATCAGTTGCAATAAAGGTCACGTAACAAATGTCAGGAAACCAACACTCAAATCCAGTCTGGTATGCAATTCAGAGACATGTCACCAAACTCACTGTGAACAGAAGGCTTGCTAGAGAGCTTGAGCCTCCAGGTCAGCCAGGAGGAGTTTTCGAGGGCATCTCTCCATTTCTTCCCTTTGAACATGCACACCCATCTATAGTCTGTGATTTTAAGATGCCGTCAGTCTGTCTTCAGTGATTAGCCTTGTCCATGAAATTTTCTAGAGAACCTTAACATTTTAGCAAATTGCTTTTAGAAGCAGCTTATAATCATCTTGTTCTCAGTGAATTCCAGATGCCTGATAGCTTACATGACTGACCCTTTAGGAGAGTTTGAAATGGCTCATTCAAAATTGGTTCTCAATTTCAACTAGGAACAGAAGAGAAACCATGCCTTGGGATGAGCCCCTCCCCCAACTTTATCTGTGATGTGTGCACTAAGGGGCATTGTGTGCAGAGGAATCTGACCCACCCTGTCCATCCCCTCCACGATTTCAGCGACTTTGATAATCTCTCTTTCGGCTTTTATATTTCTAGAACAAAGTGTACCATTTTGATCTCCCCTTGAATGGCATTTCTGTCCCCCACCTCCTTGATCATTCTCCATGTCCTCCTCCTCACTTCCCCAGCTTCTTTATGTCTTTTAAAGGCTTGCCCAGAACTACACACAATATTTCCAGAGATCAGAGAGCTGGCCTTTTATCTCCACCCATTGATGTTAAAAATTTGATCATGATAAGATGAATCATCCTGCAGAATCTGCATCAGAATATCGGTCCAAAGTAATTTCTCCTTTTGTCTACTCACACCCTGGAGAAGGAATGGAGAGCGCACTGGCCCTGCAAGCCTGGGCTAGGTCTTCTGTGGCTTTCCTTAAGAATCTTGCATTGAAAGCACAGGCCTGGTTTGGTCCTCATGCCAGCTACAGCTTCCTAACAAGGTCCCAGAAGAAGTGGAGAGACTCAAGCAGGTTTGACTCATCTGAATCAACCTTCTCCATGTTGATATTTTCCTCCAGGACTCATGGAGTTTCCCCTCTRGAAATGCGCATTTTGAGAGACTCAACAGTTTATACTCTCATGTGAATTATAGTTTGAGATAAACATGAGAATAAAATGCTTTCTTAATATGAATATTGCCATGGTTGGGACAAGTGTTCCCAAAGGTTGCTGTGTAAAGGTTTAGTCCCAAGGGTGATACTTCCAGGAAGTGGTGGAACATTTGAGAAGGAAGGCTATTGGGAGAATGGTAAGGTCATCAAGGACATACTATTTAAACAATTCTGAGACCAGTGTGTCTTTCTTTCTTGGCTTTTTTTTTTTTAAAGACAAGATCTTTCTATGATGTAGCTCTGGCTATCTTGGAACTCACTATGTAGACTAGGCTATCCTAGAACTCACAGAGATCCACCTGTTTCTCCTTCCTCAGTGCTGGGATTAAAGGCATGGACCACCACGTCTGGGTTGGCTTTTGTCTTCACATATCACTCTTAGCAGAGTCCCATATTAAATGATGTCATTTGATAATGAGCTAGAACTGGCCAAATAATAAGCAAGATTTTTTTTTAAAAAAGAGTAATTCATCACAGGTATTTTGTTACATCATTGGGAAAATAGCTAATGCAAGAGTCTATGGAGAGCAGACTTGGGGAACAGAACTCTCTCAGGCCGGGGCATTTCAGGATCTTTTTAGTGGAAGTAGAACAAGATGGCCTGGCTTCCTTCTCACTTCAACCTACCTTAGAACTTTTTCCAGAGTTTTGCCTACCATGTGCTCTCCAACCAAGCGCTATTGCAACAAAAAGACAAGTTGTTAAAAATTCAGTCTTCCAATCTCAGTTCAAATGTGAATGTGTCTATCTACTAGCCCCACTGAGAAAAGAACATACCGACCTTGACCTCCATCTCCTCTGTAAGCCTTGTTTTCCCGTGGACCCGGACATGATTTCATGTTTTATTATCCTTCTGAGACAATAAAGTTTGGTTCTCCTCTCTCTGGAAGAACTGAGAATGGTGAATTCTTTGCCAGTACTCTGAGCTGGCAGTAGAAACATGTGGATGCTGATGGCTCTGAATCTCATATAGGAATGGAGGGATACAGGTGGGGGGGAATGAAACAAATCACACAGAGGAAGGTAAAGTGTAGGGTGGAGCCACATTGCCTGTGCCCCATTACAGTCCCGACCACTGAGAACTCCGTGTGTGAGCCGGATGGCGTGGACTTTCTTAAGTTTGCAAACAAAAGGAGCTCTGGACCATTTTTCTTGTCTTTATACAATTTATACAATTTCTCGTCTGTCTGTCTGTCTGGGCTTCTTGCTTCCTGYCTGTGTCTCTCAGTCTTGTCTTTCTTTGCCCATGACTAGTGCTATTCTCTTTTTCAAATATCCTAAACTCCAAGCTCTGCTATGTGAATTCGCATTTAATACCAAGAGTGTGAACTCCACCAGCACAAGGAGGTTGCTGCTCTTTCCAGAAAATGAGCTGGAAAGTCGTTACCTCATGTAGTAGCTTAAGTGACTTAGTAAAAGAAAAAATAAGTCTAACAAGCCAAAAGGCTGTAAATGGTGATTTATCTTTCCCCAACCCTTTCGCAGACTCATATTCTTGCTTGAATTATCCCCCCCCCCCCGTGGCATACATCCTCTTCTTCATCTATACACTGCAGCCTAGGTATTGTCCTCATTTCTTTAGTTATGTTCCATGGTTTTACTGTTTTCTGTTTGTTTGTTTGCTTGTTTGACTGGCTGGTTGGTTGGTTGGATTTCTCTCTCTCTCTCTCTCTCTCTCTCTCTCTCTCTCTCTCTCTGTTCAGACTGGAGCCTTACTGACCTATCTTAGGTTTGCTCTCTCTTGGGCTTCGTAAACTACATCAAGCATGTCAAGTGACATTTCTATCCTGTTTATCGTAGTGTTTGCTTCTAACGATCCTTGTTTTCTGAAAGCCTGGCTTCTTCACTGCATCTTTCGTCCCTTTCGAGTGCTTTTGTCTTACCGCTCAAAGCCTTACTGTAATGCTGCCTCTCCGATGCGTTTGCTGACTTCAGCATCACCAAGGCTTTGCTTAGTGCCTGCTGGTTGTCCTTTCTTCTCAAGCTGCCAAGACTTTTCACCCTGTGGTTGGATAAGAGGTTGGAATATGTCCCAGACATTCTGAATACTATGCTACCATGTTTTATGACTTTGGATTCTGTAGTAATACAATAGTTTTGTTTTTGGTGTTTTGTTTGTTTTTATAGAAAAACAATCAACTCAGCTACATTTGGGTCACAGTCAACATTTCATAGGCTGTGATTTTCCATGTCAACTTATTTCCAATGCTTCTGCAAAGTAGTCCAAATTCGTTTGTCCTACAGTTAGCTCTGAATGCCTCCAGGGTGCTGTTATAAATCAGATGCCTTCAAGCACAGCTTGGGGATGGTCCCCTACACCCACATTCTTTGAACAGACCCTGCTTTCACATTTCTGAGTACGCTGTTCCCCAAATTTCCATTTATTTGTTGTTAAGTTCGAAGGCTAAGATTTCAGTTTCTCTGCCCCACTGCATAGTTCCTATGAAGAGCTGCCCCATGGTCAGACGGCAGGAAGCTGGGGAGAGACAAAAGCAAAAATGTTCTTTGTCTTGTTTTGGTGACAAGTATTGCAACTAGAGAGAGGTTATTTCCTTTCCCAAAGTCTCAGGTGTTTACTGGCACTCACCACTGCGTCTGCCTGCTCTGGACTACCTGCCACMCATCTCCCAATGGGTTATGGCGATGGGGTTGGGGATGCCAGGAGACTGGAATATCGATAACATCAGAAAACCAGTCTCAGAGGAACTCGCTCCCCTTTTCCAATTCTGCATCTCCTCTTGTAATTACACTTTTGAACTAGAGGCTAAGAGCTATTCTTCTGCCTATGCCGTGTGTGAGATTACAGCCCTGGAGAATGGCAGAGCCTGGAGGAAGGTCAACTCACTAAGTTGAGGCTTTGGAAACATTTTTTTTTTTTGATCATTGCTTTTGCAAGCCCACTTTCCTTCTCCAGAGTCTACTACTGTTTGCTTTCTAGTCTTTAGGTAGTGGCTCCATGTCGTGTCTGGGTTCACAGTTGCACTTGGTAGAAGGGACAAGGTAGAACAAGCTTCCTTCCTCTTARAACCAGAACCTCTGCCTCCATTTCTTAACAGCATTGTTTCGTGCAGCCTCTGCCTCTCTAAACCACGTGCTACAGTCAGGGTTGTGAGGTTGGCACACGTGGAATTTTCTCCCTGTGGTAACTTTAGAGGCATGTGTCATTATTTCTACCTTCCAGATCCAAAATAAGTCTAAAAAAAGTTAAGTAATTCATTTAAGATCCAACTACGAGCAGATGGATGAGAGTTCTTACTCAGGCTTGTAGATACTTTTTACTTTGGCTTCCTTATGGTCCAGATAGATAAGGTCTCACAGAGACAGCACAGGTCAGGATCCAAGTGTCAGAATTAAATGCTAAGATGCTTATTAAAGATTCCATAGGGGTTTTTACATGGTTTGCTATATGAAAGAGGCTCAATAAATAATTATTGTCAAGTAAGAGTTTCCTTAAGGGAAAAATATGCCACATCCTTAAGGAATTATTTAAAAAAGAAGGGGAGAATCAGGTTAATGTTTTATCTCTCCACAGACTTGCATGGTAACTCATAATACAGTCTTTCATCTCTGTATAGCTTTGGTCCTTCTTCTTATTCCATTGATTATAACATATCAAATTTTGTATTCTTAAGTGTGTATAGCTGGTGAAACCAAGTTACAACTGGCTATTGTCCTCAAGACTCCTTATTTCCTATGCAAAAACAAACTAAAGGCTGTTGGAGGTTTAGTTCCCCCAGGTGTAAGGAGTACTACTCCCTCCCCCCCACACAGACTATGAGGCAAACCCACAGGCAGTGCTGCTGCCGTTAGAGCAGGGCAGAGAACCACATCTGGAATGTTCACAAGCTGCTGTGGCAGCCCATTCCCCATGGCCTTCAAGTCCTTCAGACAGAATGAAAATGGCACTATAATGACAGTTTATGAAATGAAAGCAAATATAGTGGCCTTGCATCGCAGACTTTCTATAGCAGAGAGAATGATAATAAAGACAGAAAATGCATGCTGACCCCCATCTTGCTGTATTTCTATAACAACGCAGCTCTGTAGCTCCAGTGGGGCAAGGCATCAGGAAAGAGAGAGTTATGGATGTTTCCTTTATGTAGAGATTCTTTAGTGTCAGAGAAGGGGGAAGGGCTTCTCTGAGGTGCATTTTCTTAGGTCATTGATAAAAGATAAATTCCCTAAAGTGAGTCTTTGGAAATCGTTCGTTTGCTAGTTGATTCTCAAACAATCTTGCCAATAAAAAAAAAAAAAAGCCTGGGAGTTCCGTACCACAGAAGCACAATGTGCTTTGCTGAAATCGAGCTCTTTGAAAGACTTCCTTGGTGTCCCAGACATCTTCTGTGTCCTCCCAGCCAGAGATCTTCTTTGCAGATTTTTCTTTTGTGAGTACCGAGGACATTCAGACATGCATAATCAATTTAGTATCTGCTCCAGAGAGAAACACCTGCACATACACACTTCTGCAGCCTCTTGTGGGAGAAAACTGTTCAGAATTTTGTAACACAGGTTTGGAGATAATCCATGCAAGACCAGAAAGAACTGGATAGTCATGCCACGGTGTACCATATAGTCAGAAAGGTTTTCTTTCACAATTTGAGGTTGTAAATTCCTAGGGTAGTGTGTCAGACAGGGTTACAATTGCTGGGATGAAGCATCATGGCCAAAAGCAACATGGGTAGGAAAGGGTTTACTTGATTTACAGTTCCACATCACTGTTCATCATCAAAGGAAGTCAGAGCAGGAACTCAAGCATGGGTGGGAACATGGAGGCAGACACTGACTGACGCAGAGTCTCTGAAGTACAGCTTACTCAGCCTGCTTTATTATAGAACCCAGGACCACCAGCCCAGGAATAACACCACTCACAAAGGGCTCGGCCCTCACCCATCAATCACTAATTAAGACACGCCTACAACCTCGGATCTTAGGTGGCATCTTTTCCATTGAGATTCCTCCTCTCAGATGACTTAGCTGGTGTCAAGCTGACATAAAACTATCCAGCACAGGTTGGAAGTGAGATYTCTACCCAATGTCCATTAAGGATAAGCTCTGTATTTCATTCTGCCAGCACCATAGTGCCTGGAACCTTGAAACTGTTTTCCTGGGCTCTGCCGTTTACCTTACACAGGGCTGAGGACTCTTTAAAAGGAAACKTTTATAAGAGGGAAAAATTGCACCAGTAACAATTACAAAACCCAGCACTTCATCCCACTGAGTTTTATAGATTCTAGTTGCAGGTGGTGAGCACACAGGCACAAAGAGCCAAGTCACCAGCTGAGGGGAGAGCCTGCCTGGTGCCAGCGACCCGCACTGTCACATTGAAAGAAAATCCCAAACACAAAACCAAATATTCCCACCCACTCAGGTGTCCATGGTTCTAAGAACTGGAGTCCAGCTAAGAATAGGTCCAGCTGTCAACCCCATCATGAGGCAAGGCCTGGAGATGGAGGAGAACATCAACACACCATGGGGTGACAAGAACGACTTCACCTGTCCTCAGTGACACTGTCTTCTGTTTTGTGGTTTACCCCCAGCTCTAATCTGCTCTGCATGTATTTTCTCAAGAGTTTTGGGGAACGCTCATAGATAAACACAAGACACAGCTTTGCAAAGAGAAACCAAAAATAATATGAAATGCAGAATATTCCTTTGGTTTTCAGTTCTTCCTTTGCCTCCCRTGACATCATTGCTAAGTTGCTGTTCTTAACAATGGTTCAGCCACATTGTAAGCCATGGATTTCGCTCATATTCTCACTTATTTCTAATRATATTTATCTACTGAGAGTTTGTTGGGTGTCCTTGTCTAATTTGAAGATGATTAATGTGCACCTTTTGCCCCCTGAGGGTTTAGCGTGCATAAGAATGAAAAGGAATACTCAGSACAAAGAGCAGAATATAAACACGCCACAGGTATTTCAGTAAGTGACATTCTGCCCAACCAACTCCAATTACCATTTTTACTTTTAATTTTAAGTTACATTTATTTGTAGGAGGTGGGACTGTGGGAATGTGTGTGCCATGTTGCAAGGCTGGAGGCGAGATGACAACTTGTAGGAGTTGACTCTCCCTCCACAGGGTGGGTCCCAAGGCTATCAGGCTGGGCAGCAAGTACCTTAACTGACCAACATTTGTCAGTAGCGGTTGGCTAGTTTTTGAGATGGATCCTTGCTCAGCAACCCAGGTTGGCCTCAAAGTTTACATCAGCCTGCCTCGACCTCCAGAGTGCAGGCATGTGTTACCATGCCTGGCTTCCCAACTTTTAAGTACAGTGTCCATGGGGAATAGATGCTTTCAGATATAGTGGGGAATTCGTGTGTGAATGAAGTAATATGTCATTTAGATGAGAATCTGAGGGAGTTGAGAGAAAATAGATTATTTTTAAGGGGCAGAAGGAGAAGTGACCTGAAGGATTGCCATCTGATTGGGACTCCTGAGTTGAGGTATTTGGAGGTGAAAGGAAGTATTTCTCAGATCAAGGGAACAGCNACAAAGAGCAGAATATAAACACGCCACAGGTATTTCAGTAAGTGACATTCTGCCCAACCAACTCCAATTACCATTTTTACTTTTAATTTTAAGTTACATTTATTTGTAGGAGGTGGGACTGTGGGAATGTGTGTGCCATGTTGCAAGGCTGGAGGCGAGATGACAACTTGTAGGAGTTGACTCTCCCTCCACAGGGTGGGTCCCAAGGCTATCAGGCTGGGCAGCAAGTACCTTAACTGACCAACATTTGTCAGTAGCGGTTGGCTAGTTTTTGAGATGGATCCTTGCTCAGCAACCCAGGTTGGCCTCAAAGTTTACATCAGCCTGCCTCGACCTCCAGAGTGCAGGCATGTGTTACCATGCCTGGCTTCCCAACTTTTAAGTACAGTGTCCATGGGGAATAGATGCTTTCAGATATAGTGGGGAATTCGTGTGTGAATGAAGTAATATGTCATTTAGATGAGAATCTGAGGGAGTTGAGAGAAAATAGATTATTTTTAAGGGGCAGAAGGAGAAGTGACCTGAAGGATTGCCATCTGATTGGGACTCCTGAGTTGAGGTATTTGGAGGTGAAAGGAAGTATTTCTCAGATCAAGGGAACAGCRTGGTCACATCCAACARTGGGGTAATAGAAGAGAGATGGACAGTATATAAACTATCATTTCTGCCTAGCAGCTTACCACATACTCCAAAATACATAGGAACTCACAGAAAATTAAATAAAGCAGGCACTTGCTGAATTAGCAAAATATGGGACACAGCCCCAGGGGGGAGTGACTTGTCATCTGAAGCAAGCCATGGTCTGGTCCTTGAAACACTGAAGTCAGTTACAGTGACATTAAAGATGACAGGGGCTCAAAACTGTCTGGACCCCAGTTTCTCTGTCTGAACAATGGCATTAAGCGTGCCTCAATGGGACGGCTGTCTTGAGGATTATGAGTTGTCTGTTCTATAAATTAGCTGGCATGTAATAAACACTTGACATATGCTGATCAGTTTGGTTCATAATACAACAATAATAAAGCAGATAYTATTTGGCCAGATGTGACAACATATCACAATGAGGGCCCCATTCAGCCACATTCTACTAAGCTGCTGTAATTAAGATAATAAGACAACAAAGGACCAGCCCATTAGTTCACTCTCAGTTTGTGATTTACCTCAGGCACGGATCTGCTACAAAGTGTAAAATGCTGTCACCACCAGGGATTTAGGGCATTTCACGTGGATGAGCAWAAAACCAAATGTTTTCAAAGGAAGCAAGCTAAAGAAGAAAGCAGGCAGGCAAGAGACTGCGCCGGGAAAGGGAGTGAAGTCTAAATCCGAAGGCTTATTTAGTCACTTACTATCTCCGTGGCCTTGGACACGTTACTCAACCATTCTTTACCTCCTCCTTGAAGAGGGGAGGAGGTTCTGGTGATGGCAACAACAAGGAATAGCAGCCAACACTGGAAGAGCAGTGAAGATCGCACCTACCTCATGGTCATTGTTCAAAGCAGCAGACATGGGACATAAACATTACAGTGTTTTATTGATGGCCAATTCCTCTCTCTATGTTCTTCAAAATACTCCCAACCTCAGGTCATCAGCCTGTGGGAAGGAAGATGTGTGAACATTTGCTTGGGAGATATAAAACCTCAGTCTGTCTCCAGCTCTGCCACCAGCTCACGGTGTGATCCTGATCCAAAAATCCCTCTTACTTAATTCCAGATTGTTAAATTTCCTTATTAAATGTAGAGATTAGTTGAGTAAAACCCTTCTTACTTAATTCCAGATTGTTAAATTTCCTTATTAAATGTAGAGATTAGTTGGGTAAGTTCCATCTTTGAGGTTCGACACATCAGAGTTCTATGTCTCTCTTATATGAGATTCACCATTGAACAGAATCTATGGGTATATGGAAGGAATCAAACTGGAGGATCATATAAAACCAGCATGCCATTTAACTCCCACTTCTCAGTATGGAAAGGAGAAGCAATGCTAGTTACCTTTGCATAGGTCTGGCAGGACACCTGGAGGAAGCGACTTTGACGACGAAAGACTGACTCTGACTGCAGGTTTAAGCTCACCTTGTTGGGGAAGGCATGGTGGGCAGCTTGGCTCACATTGGTGGGAGCGTATGATGCAAGATGCTCACATCGTGACAGACCAGACATCAGAAAGAGTATGACCAAAGTCAGGGCTCAGCTCTAGCTAGGGCCAACCTCTAATTTCCAGAAGCATCTCCTAGTGGCCTACTTCCACCAGCTAAGTTGCACTCCCTAAAGGTCCCACAGCTTTCCCCAAATAGTGCCACCATCTGGGGATGGGCATTCAAATCACGAACCCACAGAGGATATTTCAGACTCAGATGAAAACAGAACTCCTATAGGCTCTCTTGGAAGGACCCCATAAACTTCCCTTTAATGCAGGTCTGGGTTAAGGCTGGGTTGTGTAAGACAACATCCAGTGGGAGAGTTTTAACTGGTCTAGATTTTTGGCAGTGTAAGTGGAGGCCATTCATATTATTTAGTGATGTTTTGAGTTGTTAAAATGAGTCTACACGGTTTTGGGTAGACCCAGAATAACTCAAGAACTGCTAGCTCTCAGGATTGAAAGCCATCCCAGAGACATTTGAAGATCCTGGATATTATTTACAGAGCCAATTTGGATAGCACACCTTATAATGGGCCCACAGAGTTGGAGGTGGGTATTTTTAGACTTCCCTGGCCACCTAATATTGCACAGCACCTGTTTTTCTGCAACCAAATGGCAGAGACATCTTCTGTCTGGCTTCCTTGGCACATTTTGGAGTACAGCCTGGACCCTGTGGTGTGCCACATCCCCCAACCGCGTGAAAGCAAGGATATGGAACTCTGAAGCTGCACAAGGCAAAGGGAACCAGAGGCAGACTTTCTGGACCAGGGAACTGGTTCTTTCAGCACCACGGACAGTTCACCTAGCACTGCCTCCTTTGTAAGCCTTGGATCCTCTGGCCTGCCAGCAGTCCGGACTAGCACAAGGAAAACAAGCCCTCAGGCTTGTTCCAGAGAGAAGTGTCTCCTTGTGTGCCTGCCAAAGTGCCCTGTTGGGTTTCTCCTACTTTTACTCCTTGACTATTCACTTGCTCATTCAGTAAACCAACAAGCTAATGAAACATCCCTCCCTAAAGGGAGGGGTCTCATTTCTTTAGGGAATGGCTAGTCGAGGTGAATGGACTCACTCAGCAGAGGCAGAATCRCTTCCAAACAATTTGGAGACTTGCTCAGGAAACCAACCATGTGTGTGTCACACTCAAGAGAATGAAGTTTTATAAAATCCACCACATTTTAAGTCCCATTGCTGCAGAGACCTGTTTGCCTTGTTCACTATTAGCAATAGCTCTTAACTAGAAAACACATGGGTGTTCTATATTGACTTGTCAGTTGAATAAGTAACTATGGTGCGTGATCGTGGATGTCTTAGTTATGTTGTCACTGTGACCACACAGTGGTCCCCTGATAGAAACAACTGAAGTGGGCAAGCATTATTAGCTCACAGTCAGAAGGTTTTAGCCCATCACGGCAGGGAAGGCATGGTGAGGCACCTCAGCTCATGGTGGTAGAACACGGAAGGAGGCTGCACAAACCAAGGTAGATCAGAGCAAGGTCGGAAGTGGATAAGGATGACATCCTGTCCAGAAACAGACTTCTAGGTAGGCTCCGCCTTTCAGACTTGCCAAAACCTCTCGAAATAGAGCTGCCAACAGGGAAACAGCTTCCCTAAATCTCTGGGCTTCAGAAAGTCTAGTGGTCTCTTTCATTCTCATTTAATGACTATGATCTGGTGACATCACAGAGCTAAAATGGGGAGGGAGGGACTAGAAGCAGGAAGACCAGTCAGAAGATGATGCTGTCCTTCAAGCAATGAACTGAAAAAGCTGACACCAAACTCCAAACAGGCTAGAGGAACACAGCATGAAAGAGAAGACAGAATGGAGAAGCTCTAGGAAGAGGTGCAGACCTCTAGGAAAAGAGAATTTCTTTAGGGCTAGCACTGTGCTTGAGTGTGTCTAACCCTTGTTCTAGAGGCTTCGTGGGTGGACACTGGTTTCCAGGCTTGCATAGTCATCACAGAATCATGGAACTCCATCTCATGAGATATTTCCCTCACCTTGAAATGTACAGCGAAGCAACTGCAGAATGGCAGACATAGGGTATCTAAGCATCAGGCCAGTTGTGGCTTCACAGATCTGCTCCATCACCCAGAAAATAAAAACACTGGTTCAGATTATCTCTGAGATCCTTCCACATTTTATACTTTTAACCCCTTTAAGGATTTAAAATCTATGTTCTACAGATGCCACAGGGCCTGGGTGGGGAACAAGCTAAACTGACCCCCCAGCCTGGTGTCATGCAGCGAGGGAGAGGCATGGCACTCCTGGGACTACCTCAGACACCCAGAGACCCTGGGATGCCACGATGGTGTGGGTTCAGGAAGGCTGGCAAGGTGATTATCTCAGTTACCACCCAGGCCCAGGCCCAGGCCCAGGGCTTTGAATTAGCCTCCCTAACATCTATGAACTGCTGGAGCATGTGAATGGGCCGGTCCTACAGATCCAAAGCTGCAGGGTCTCCATGGCACGGGGCAACAAGAGGAGATCTGAGAAGAATCCTGGTGAGGCTCCAGCATCAATAGGGTAGCAGAAGCCAGAGGCCTCGAACCAGACCAGTGCAATGGACATTTACAAAAAGAAGAAGTGTGGACAGAAGAGTGTACTGTCGGACCGCCTGTCCCACACTCCAGCTTCCATGAGATGTTTTTCTTTTGGAGGAGAGGTGGCAGTCGCAAGGGTGGAGGGCAGGTACAAAGGAACAGGGAGATGAGTGGGATTGGGTGCATGATGTGAAATTCACAAAGAATCAATAAGGAGTTAAGTTAAAAAAAATCAATTATACAGCAGAAAGATAGGTTTTTCTCTCAAAGCTAGTCAGGCAGAGACCCTTGCCCCACCCCCGAATTTGGAGAGGGTGTTATTTGAGATATACATGTTGTTGCTGTGATATGAAACCCAATGTAAACAACTTTAAGGRGAAATTATTTGTTTTGTCTCGGAAGATTCAGTCTACAGTCCTTGGTTCCCCTGCTTCTGGACTCAAGGTGGAGGTGCGTGTCGTGGCAGTAGGAGCATGTAGCCGAGGCTACTCACTTCATGGTAGACAGGCACAGAGGGCAGTTACAGCAAGGGGTACAGAGATACAGCCTCCAAGACAGCCGTTGTCCCACTACCTCCCTCCAGGTCTCTCACCTCTACCACCTCCCAGTAGTCCACTCAAGTTTGAGTCCATTGGTGGGCTAATCCATYGTGCAGACAGAGCAGAGAGGAGCCTGGAGTCTCCAAGAGGGCTGGGCACTTGCGCACCTAYGTGGCCTTGCGTCTCTGAAGACACCAGGAACCGTTCTGCCTACACCCCAGAAATCCCAGGGCAACCAGACCTTCACTGCTTCCAGCAGCCATTCCCTTCCTTCTCACGGTCTCCAGTCACACCTCCAGCCTTCCATCCACTCCTCCCTTTCCTCTTAGCAGGCCTGGCTTGCACACAGACTGCCTGCCTGGGCTCGTGTTCATCCTCAGAGTGAAAGCAAGCAGAGATCCAGCCTGCTGCTTCAGATCTTCCTTTGGCTGGGGATGGAGCCCACGGTCTCTTGCGCAGTAGGTAATCACAGTGCCACTAAGAGACACATCATAGCAGCATCTTCCAATTCTAGAAAACCCTGGAATCAGAGATTCTATCACTCTTGATTTTTAAGTGGAGAAATTAATTAAGAAATATTATGATGCTGACCAATCATGATACATCCTTTGCTCATTCTTGTCCCCGGGAACCACCAGTATGCAAGATTTTCTCCATAGAAAGTTCTACAAGTCCTAGGCCTAAGGGCTTTGGTTGTATAAATGCTTAAACTGATCAGATAAAGAAAAGGGAAGTGCATCTATGACCTTCCTTTCTCTCCAGCAGAAATGAAGTGACAGTTATTAATTTTTAAATTTGTTTTCNGTGGCCTTGCGTCTCTGAAGACACCAGGAACCGTTCTGCCTACACCCCAGAAATCCCAGGGCAACCAGACCTTCACTGCTTCCAGCAGCCATTCCCTTCCTTCTCACGGTCTCCAGTCACACCTCCAGCCTTCCATCCACTCCTCCCTTTCCTCTTAGCAGGCCTGGCTTGCACACAGACTGCCTGCCTGGGCTCGTGTTCATCCTCAGAGTGAAAGCAAGCAGAGATCCAGCCTGCTGCTTCAGATCTTCCTTTGGCTGGGGATGGAGCCCACGGTCTCTTGCGCAGTAGGTAATCACAGTGCCACTAAGAGACACATCATAGCAGCATCTTCCAATTCTAGAAAACCCTGGAATCAGAGATTCTATCACTCTTGATTTTTAAGTGGAGAAATTAATTAAGAAATATTATGATGCTGACCAATCATGATACATCCTTTGCTCATTCTTGTCCCCGGGAACCACCAGTATGCAAGATTTTCTCCATAGAAAGTTCTACAAGTCCTAGGCCTAAGGGCTTTGGTTGTATAAATGCTTAAACTGATCAGATAAAGAAAAGGGAAGTGCATCTATGACCTTCCTTTCTCTCCAGCAGAAATGAAGTGACAGTTATTAATTTTTAAATTTGTTTTCRATACTATCTACAGCTCTATTGACAAATAATAACAGAATACATGACTAAGGGTTGTACAATGTCTGACACTCAGATGGTTACAACGCCAGCCACCAACCTATCCATCACCTCACATAGTGTTGCCTTCTTACTCTCTGCAGAGAAAATTTGAGAGCATTTTCTCAGCCAGTCCCAAATAGGTGATATATCACTGCTCTTCATAACCTCAAGCTGCATGAGACAAGTTACCTAAATATCCATCAAGTCTCCTGAAATTTGTGCCCTTTGACCCATATATCCTCACCCAATCCCCATCTCCTGACTCCAGGGAAACCCATCATCCTAACTTTGCTTCTATAAGTTTGACTTTTTAATGAGTCCACATCTAAGTGGAGGTGTGTGGGCTGGAGAAGTGGCTCGGTGGTGAAGAGTGCTGGCCAGTCTTGCAGAGGGCCCACACTCACTTCCCAGAAGCTACGTCAGGAGGTTCACAGCCATYTGTAACATCAGCCCCAGGGGATCCAACGTCTTCTTTTGGTCTCCTTGGATACCCACACATACAAATATCCACTCACAGACACAGGCACACAGACACACATGACACGCATGCATACGTATAATAAAAACTAATACACAATAATATATTGATTAATATTATTAAAAACCAAAATACATTAAAGTGTGGGAGTGGATCATTTGGTTTTCTGTACTTTAGATTTCCCCCCAACATGTCACAAATAACAAATTCTCTTCTGTTTTTATGGCTGAGTAATATTCCTGTGTGTTGGACTATGTGAGTTCCTTGAACAGTTTGATAGGAGCCCTGTATGAAATATGTGGTTGGTGGGGTTTTTCTTTCTGTGGGCTGTCTCTTCACCTACTGTGCCTTTTCCTGTGCATCCCATTCATTTCAGTTTTTGTTCCTGTGGTCTTGTGACCATGTGCTAAAGAGCCCCATTAAGGCTTTCTTCCCTGTTTCCTTTTTTCTTCTAAGAATTTTCTGCTTTCACATCTTAAATCTAAGCCCTTAATCCACTTGAAGTTAATTTTTGTGAGTGGCATAAGATGCCCACTTCTATCCCATTGTTAGTGTCTAGACACAAACCTGGATCCTGTTCATTTTTATTGATTTTTTGTTTCCTGAATTTAGCTTTGACAGCCTTTTGYGCCTCTCAGATTTCTTTGTGTAGGATCGTGTAGGCGATAAACAGAGGTAACTTTACATCTTCTTCATTTGAGGTGCGTTTCATGTCCTGCTCTTGCTTAGCTGCTTTCACTGGGACTCCCAGCGTGATGCTACCTGAAGTGGTGAGCCCYGCTGCTGATCTCACAGAGACGTGGGCTTCCCACCATGACACACCAAGTGCCTGTGCAGTGTGACCTTTAGGGTACTGAGCTGCATCCTTCTGTGCTCTGGTTTGGAGCATTTCTATAAAGGGTGTCAAACTCTTCCTTGCATCTACTGAGATGAGAGTTTGACTTTATTTTTAGGCTGCTAGTGTATGCCATTTCTGTTTATCTGCACATGCTTACCTGTCCTTAGATCTCAGAGCTAACCCTGTATGTACTCTGGCCTGTTTATTGGTGTTTTGCTGAGAGTTTTTGTATCCACATTGTTTGGTAATCTTGGCCTATAATTTTCCTGCATTACCCTGATCTGAATGATGCTCCTGATCTGGATTTTACCTRTGCAGAATGAGTTCAGAAGTGTCATCTCGTCTTCTGTCTTTTGTAGGAGCATCAGGTTAATCTGGTAGAATTTTCCAGAGACTCTGCTAGGTCCTGGACCTGTTTGGGCTAAGAGGCTTTGGGTTGATGGACCAGTTTCTTTAATGACCGCTGCCCTGTTCAGACTCTGTTTCTTCAGGATTCAGTCTTGATGGGTTGAGTTTGTCTCTGGACTTACCCATTTCCTTTAGGGCCTAAGGCTTGGGTTACTCCACACAGATTGTRGCTCTTGATCACGTCGTTCCTGTGATGCGTACTCCAGACTCATTTATTTGCGCTATTTCCCCTTCTTGGTTAGTGTAACTAAAGGTTTGTCAATTTTACTTGCATCTTCAAAACCCAGATCTTGTTTTATTCAATATTTTCATTGCATTTTTGCCTCTACTTCATTGACTTTTTGTCTAGCCCTAACAGCTTTCTTCAGTAGTTTGGAGAGTTTGTTTGTACATTCAGTTGTTCTTTTCCTAGTTCTTTGCAACATCAAGTTGGCTGTTTGTTTAAGGTCTCATCTCACTAAATCAACCATTTAGAGCTGTAAACTTGTCTCTTACAGCTTCTACCAGGCCTCTGTTGCCTCTTGACTGGTGGTAGGCTCACATTTTATTTTCATGGTTTCCAATTTCTGATTTCTTCACTGTGYGTTGATTTTAGCAGTGTGTCACTTACTTTCTCTATCTTTGTGACTTTTTCAACTGTCCYGTTACTGRTTGCTAGCTTCATAGCRCTGCTGTCAGAAATGAAACTGAATGGGTCCAATCTTCTTAGGAGATGTTTTGTGATCTAACCCACAGTCTGCCCTGGAGAACATTCTGTGTCCACTTGAAAAGATCATGTTCTGCTTCCTTGGCATAGAATACACTGGGTCCATTGGTCTATAGCACTGTGTACATCAGCTGCTTTCTTGTTGACTCTCTGTGTGACAGATCACTGCTGAGAGTGAGCTTTGACATTCTCCCCATTATTATATTGCTTTTTGAGTTTTTCTTTCAGTGCTGGTAATTTTATATATTTTATATATCAGCGTGTTTTGTAACATTGAAGTGCTTCAATGTTGTGTGCATAAATATTTACAGATGTTATGTTTTATTAACCAATTGTCCTGATGGAGAACATATTTAGACTAGCACACCAGTTATGATTTGGCTCTATACATACAATAATATGCCATTCATTTTTTGCTTCATCTCAAGTGTAATCACAAAAAATATAGATTAATGCACAACTACATCTTCTGCAGATGGCAGAACAAGTGTCCATGAACTTGAGTATAAAAACCCAATATGGGTGTTGGGGGGGCTTTCTAGTGAGACTTTGGGTCTGGCCCAGAGATCAAGCCACTGAGCTGTTTGTCATTGTCTCGGGCTATAACTACTTCAGAGAGTAAAAATATATGCAGCTAGTGCCTGAGTCCTCAACGCCCATGTCCCTTGGGAGAGTCTTGCTTGGTCATGTGTATCTAAGCACACAACCTTGGTTACCCAGGAAACCAAGGCCAAGTGGGTCTGGATGCTTTTTCTCTGGTTCTTCTGTTCAGCAGTGATGCTGCCAGAGCAGTTAAACAGTGAGCCTCCCATAGACAAGGGATTCACGCAGATTCCTTCACAGATGTGATGAATGTCATCAGGGGCAATTTGTAGTGACAAACACAACCGAACACAAACACATTGCAATTCCTCCGAAAGGCTTGTGTCTGGTACACAAAGTGAAGTAAACACTCATTGGCTTGCAGATTTATTAAGTGCCAGCTTTGTGGCAGGCAGGGTGCTATGATCTGAGAAAGAAGTGGTAGATCAGACAGACATGGTCCCTGATCTCATGACTTCATAGTTAATTAATCTAACAAATAAATAAACAAGACAAGTTCAGTTACTAATAAGGGCTATGAAAGAAAATAARATGTGGAAAGGAGGTGCTGGGCATGGATTGGTAAGGACAGGAGAAAAGCCACTTAACCAAGAGAAGGCGGGGGAACCCCTCGGATATGGCATTAGATCAAGATCATGGCACCCACAGAGAGGCAGTCACATTGGCATCTGCAATCTCTTCCCAGCAGAGTGAATGTGCAATCCTGCAGGGTAGTAATCAGGACTCTCCAAAGTATTCCCACTGTGTGCAGGTTGTCTTAGTTAGGGTTTTCCTGCTGTGAACAGACACCATGACCGAGGCAACTCTTATAAGGACAACGTGTAATTGGGGCTGGCTTACAGGTTCAGTCCATTATGATCAAGTCGTGAACATGGCAGCATCCAAGCAGGCATGGTTCAGGAGGAGCTGAGAGTTCTACATCTTTATCTGAAAGTTGCTAGCAGAATACTGACTCTCAGGCAGCTAGGATAAGGGGATTAAAGCYCATGCCACAAGGCCACACCTACTCCAACAAGGCCACAACAGCACCACTCCCTGGGCCAAGCATATACAAACAATCACACAGGTTTACCTTGTAACCATGATCAGGGAGACTAAAAATAGAGAGGAACTCAAGTGAGTTGCTAGGAAGATCCCCAGCCCAGAGGGAAAAGG
>BDUI01005838.1:11445-22785 GCA_002335545.1 Apodemus speciosus
TCCCAGAACCACACGAAATGGATATGTTTGAATATGCTTTTAGTCATGACACTTGAGGTGGACTCAGAATCGGAAGTTCAGGATCGTCCTCTACTACATAGTGAGTTAGAGGTCAGCCTGGGCTACATGAGACTATGCTACAAAAACAAAACAAAACAAAATAAAACAACAACAACAACAACCAAAAACAGTAACCACAAAAGAAAGCCATTTATATTCCCAACTGCTTAGTGGGAAAACAGTGGATCCCCCTTCTCGCTCGGTAGGTGTCTGCTCATCGTCTACTCTGTGCCAGGCACCTGGGAAGAAGCAGAAGTGACCTTTAGTTACTCAGATATTTSTATACCCTCAGTGRCGATTCTACAAGCTAATGGGGAGTTAAATATTAACATATGAATGTAAAATTTAAACTATAACCAAAGAAAATGACCCATGCTAAAAGAGCTTGTAGCCAGGGAGTATTTACTCAAGTGAATAGAAAACTAATCATTCTAAAACACTGTAAGGATAGCAGCCTTGATCATAACCCCTGAAGCCTATATCCAGTTCATGTCCATCAACTGGGGAAAGGAGGGATGAACTAGTATCTACCTAATAGATGCTGCTCAATGCCTGTTGAGTATGCAGATGATGTTCACCATGCACTGACATGGTTGTGGATTTAGCTTTGATGGAGCAGCACAGTGGCCTTCTCTAACCTCAGCTCCAGGAACCCCTTCACCCTTCCTATCCAATGACTTCCTCTGGCTTCCCTGACCTGCAGAACAAAATCTTCATCTACCGGGGTAAGGAGTACGAGAGGCGAGAGGACTTCAGCTTGAGGTTGCTGACCCAGTTCCCTAATGCCGAGAAGATGACCAGTACCACGCAACCAGGAGAGGACATCAGGTCATCGCCAAAGCAGTGTATCCTCGCCATGGGGACAGCAGCCCAGTGGCTCTCTGCCCTGGCAAGTGTTGCAGCTCCTTCTCTGTTGGCAGATATGCTCTGATCTTTCAAACCATGCCTTTCACCACTCAGTGTAAAACTCTTTGAGGCCTTTAGGGAAGACGTGGTCAGTAAGTGTTGAGTACGAATGAATGAACTTTATACTCAGATAGGGAGTTTAAAGGCAGTTCTGGACTCTGTTGCCAGAGACCTTAAAACCACCCAACTGCATTCCTCATATCCTCCCAGCCAGAGGCTCTGGGACACCCTTCCAGCCTGCCCTTTCTACCATGCCTGGATACCAAAATCTGCAGCTTTTCAAGTCATGCATAAGGCATTGTATTTGCATATAGCCTATATGCCTTCTCCCAAATACCATGGCTTGCGTGCCTGTGTTTAGCCGTGTCCTGGGGATTGGGACTTGGGCCCTCATGCTGGTACAACAAACATTTTACCAACTGAGCCAGCTCCACAGCCCCTCCTAGCTGACACCCAGATACGGTAAATGTTCTGTAAATATTATCACAGTGTATCGCTCAGGAGATAAGGACATGGGGGAGGAAAGTGTGTATCTCCTCAATACAAAAGAAAATCCTCTTGGTTATCTTTTTGGGTGCAGAATCTGTAGGCACAAGGGACAGGCTGTGTCTGCACTGGTAAGGGTGCCAGGAGAAGCCCTTCCTTAGGACTTTTTATCCATTCCGTCCCAGCAAGACCCCTTCTCCATGATGGTTTTGGAGTCTGATTTCACTCCCCAGTTGCAGAATCTTGAATTTTCACTTCTCTCGGCCTCCAAGTTCTCCTCTGCTGAAAGAGAACGATTTGTCTTAGAGGTTTGCCGTGAGCTTGAGGGATAGATTCGGAACACTTAGTCCTCGTGAAGGGACTCCCCGCCCCTCCCCACCCCACCTGATCCCCAGCCCTGTCAGTATTAGCACCTAAAGATAGCAATTGTGCTTCCCCGGGTTCTGGAGTCTGGCTCTTTCAGAGGCATACACAGCCAAAAGAGATCATTTAAAAGCACTCCTGGCTGTCTGTTTCCTTATACTTTACTGACCCTTCATGTGGCAAGGATATTTGCCAGATGTCTGGCCACACGAGGCGTCCTGGGGAATCTCGCATCATGACAGGGCATACGGGAGTGGTTTTCAGTGCAGTGCTGGCGCCAGTTGAAGGGACATGAGAGGTGGGAGCAGGGAGGGACCCCACAGCCCGTGGCACCTGCGGGGCCAGCCTTTTCCTTAATAAGCCCTCAGACCTGCAGTGCTTCACGGTAAAGCCTGTGATGAGCTTGCCGCCCAGCTACAAGGACAAGCCTGTTCCCGAGCAGATCTTGAAGTAAGTGGCTTTTAAAACGGAAACAATCAGACAGGACATGGTGCCCTCTTGGCATCGTAGCAGTAGAGGGAAAGGGAGGCAAGTTCAAGGCCAGTCTGGGTTACAAAACAAAACTTGATTTGAAATGTGTCAAAAGCAAAAGCTTTTTCAGTGGTTATACTTTGGAAGACCTATTACTTACTGTCTTGCATACAAGATGAAAGCTTATCAAGTTAAAGCAACATGGATTTTATCACTGAGTCAGAGGGAAAGGTAAACTTCACTTGGGCACAGGATCCTCTAGCCCAAATATCACTGAGGACCAGCCTGTCCCAGGGTTTGAGGTTGCTTCCTGTCTCTGGAGAAGCTACCGTGCCAGTGAGATTGATTAACAGCATTATGGCAAAGCTATGCAAAGGAGACCACAAATATGGTGGGTATATATATGTACCTTTTAAAACTGAGCTGTAACATAAACTCTCACGTATGAAAAATAAGACGTGGTATGAACTGCCCTGGGAGCTCAGTGTGGCCCTGAGGTCAACCTCGGGGTCGGGCGTGTCACACGTGGGGTTGTGGGCTGGTTCTGTGAGGTCCAGGGCTTTGCTCTGCTTTCCTAGTTACTACAGAGCCAACGAAGTGCAGCAGTTCAGATATTCCCGGCCATTCCGGAAAGGAGAAAAAGACCCGGAAAATGAGTTTGCCGTGAGTCCACTTGGCTTGTTTTCTCTCTCTCTCTCTCTCTCTCTCTCTCTCTCTCTCTCTCTCTCTCTCTNNNNGGGGGGGTGCATTTGGAGGCTAGAAGTCACCCTTGGGAGTCATTCCTCAGGAGCTTCCCATCTTGTTATTTTGACTGTGGGTCTTTTCTTGGGACTGCATCTTAGCAGCCCAGCTTTGCTGGCCACATAGTGAACCCCTGGGAATCCTACATCTCTGCTCTCCAGCACTGGGACTACAAGTTTATGCCACCACCCCTGGCTTTGTGCAGGAGTGTTGGGAATTGGTTGCAGGTCCTTTTCACTTCCCCAGCTGAGCCATCCCTCCAGCCCCTGTTTGTCTTCTGGTGGATTCCAGTGTCTTCCCTGTCATCCTCATTGGCTCAGACAGGAGGTTGGAGCTTCTCCTGTAGGAGAGAGTAACCTGACAAGCAGGCTGTCATCTCAGTGGGAAACCTCCAAACTGAAGGACCCAAATCTGGGGCCTGCTGCTGGTATGACAGACCAACCATAGGCGAGTCAACACCTCAGGTTTCCATCTTTAGAAGGAAAGGGCCCAAGGAGACTCACCCCATGTAGACCAAAGCCCACGATCCGTGAGTCTTATGAGGAATGTGTTCACTCCCTAGAAGACATGTGAGAATGGAGTCTCACCAACTGGGCCAGAGGTTTGGGGTCGGTTGTGACTTGGATGCTGACCACTGTCTCATTTTGTGTTTTCTTTCTTGCACCAGACCATGTGGATTGAAAGGACCACGTACACAACGGCCTATACCTTCCCTGGGATTCTCAAGTGGTTCGAAGTCAAACAGATTTCAACAGTGAGTCATTTGAAGCTGGAACTCTGGCAGGGGTGTGTGTGGTGGGAACCTCTCTGCCTGAAGAAATAATAACCGCTTTTGTTCTGTTCCACTGCAGCCTGCGCCAGCTTGGCTTGCCTCCCTCGGGCCAACTTTGTTTTTTAAAGGCGAAATAAAAAGCACACTTGTGTAATAGGGTTGCTTTGTAAAGCTGATGTCACGACACCAACCCGAAAGGTCACACTCAGAGGTTGACTCTTTGGTGGCCTGAGAGGCATTGTCTCCATCTGTCCGTAATGCTCTCGGTGCCCACAATCAGTGCCAGGATGCCTCCCTCTGCAGTCGCCTCTCTACCACATCATCTCTGCCAAAGCCCCTCTCGTTCTCAGCTTGAGTATCCCTGTTGCTGCAGCCCCCTGCCCCACTGCTTCCCAAAGCGCCTTTCAACCTTTATAGTACTCATTTGATCTCTCTTCTCTCTGTCCCCATGTATTTGCCTTGTTGTCATCCCATTCTGGTCTCTGCTAAAGAGACATTCTGGTCTGTACTAAAAGGTCTCCTGTTGCCTCTCTGCCTTGGTCTGTTCAGCCAGTGTTCTTCGCTACCGCAGAATGTGGATCCCACTGAGCCAACCTGTTTCACGTGTTCTTACATTCACGTCCTCCTGTGGCTTGCTCCCCAGGGTCTGCGCTACCTCATTTCTCGTCGCCTGCGTTTATCTCCGTCCACTCCCATCCATTTGTATTCCTTGCCTCTCGTGGCTGCCTGCCTCTGTTTGTGACCATCTTCCTCCTCTCTCCACCTCTGTCTATCATCTTTCCTCCCTGTCCACCTTCATCCATCTCCTTCCATCTCTGAGAGAAGCTGTGGGAACTAAGACTTAGGTGGCTTAAGTAGTTAGTGACATTGTGTCATTTGGGGGAGATGGGTGTCAATGTCCAGTGTGAGATCCACCTTCTCCACGCARCTAGAATACCCAGTCTCAGGCAGATAGCCCTTGTGGTGTCTGTGCTCATACCATTCTGGACATATTTCTAACCCACCCTATTTGAAAGTCTGGAGTTTCTATTAAAACTATCAAACTCCTACCAGCTTTGAGTTACAGTCGACCCGCAATGTGCAGTTCCAGTCTCGGCAGCTTAGCCAGCCATGGGCTTTACTACCTGTGGATGGTGTACTATGTATTTAGGGGCCTAGCAAACTGCTTCTCTATCCTAAATATGTACAGACTCTTCCCTTACCTTATTCCCTAGGTAATGTATAATATCCTACCAGTCATCCAAAGCCAGATGTGGTGGCACATGCAGTTGATCCCAGGCCCTGAAGGAGTAAAGGCAGGTAGATCTCTGTGAGCTCAAGGCTAGCCTGGTAGACACAGTGAGTTCCAGGACATCCAGGGGACATAGTGATATCCTGCCTCCAATAAAGTAATTAAGTATATAGAAAGGTATGCATGGATGATATATAATTACTGTATCGCTTTAGAACCAAAGCATTCGTGCACCCTTAGATTTTGGTGCCCTCAAAAATCCAAGAACCAGTCCTGCTACATATTTCTGAGCTGACTGCGTATTTCATCGCTTTTGTAACTGGTGCACAGTGTGACGCTTAGCATAAAGTAGGTATTTGAAAAATAATTCCTGAGCTGACCATGGACAGTCAGTTTTAAGCACTGTTTTGGCATGCACACACACACTGATTTTCATACTCAGTAGAGGAGAGAGGAGGAAAAGAGGTGTTCCGGGACCCAGGCATCTCTTGCAGCTGAACATGGTGGGACATGCCTACACCAGTTTTTGGGAGGAGAAGTTAAGAAGATCACTGGTAGCATGAGGCTAGTGTGGTCCTCATAGTGGGTTAAAGGTCACTGGGGCAATGTAGTAAGACCCTATCTCAGTACAAAAACGAAAGTAAAGTGTAGAAGAAAAGAGAAGGGAAGAAGAAAATATTTCTTGGCCATTATGACCTAAACTTTGACGTATTCCTTGGTACTAATGATAAGTCATTTATTTAAGTGTAGCATGCTTTCTGGGTAGAGATGTTAGGAATAAAATCTGGGATAGGCGGCCATATGGCCAAGAGTGGATGAAATGAAGGTGCTGACCTTTTGGGAAATGTGGTTTTGAGAACATTTCCAGAAGAATCTAGTTCCTATGATTGCTTCTACATCCAAAACTTGGTGTGGTTCTTGAGTCACCCTGTTCTTTCTGGCTTCCCCTAGCCACAGGATCTACCCTAATGAGATGAGGCGAGGGTCTGGGTACAGGAATTCCAAGATCCCTGCTTTTTTTTTTTTTTTTTTTTACCAAGGAGACACCTGAATTTTCCAGGCTGCACTTTCCATTGCTAGTGGAGCAGAAGGGTCTCAGCTCTGCTAGCCAGAGACYACCTCAGAGCCCCTGAGATAGGTTTGCCTAAGAAACCAYGCTCCTACAGCTCTAGATGTCTTCATACATTTTGTTTTGCTCCAAGAAACAGTTTTTCTACAGCTCTTGTTTTACAACATCCCTAAGGAGATTTTCCAATGGCCAATTTTGTAATTAACCAATAGAGAAGTATGGGGTCCCTAATGAACAGAATCCTAACAATCGAACGCTCCTGCAGATTGTGGATAATTTCCGTCTCTTGAGAAGAATGATCAGGTTCTTTCTGTCTCTGGCGTGGCGCTTACCCGGCTCCTTCTCCCATCTGCTCCATTCCTCAGGAAGAAATCAGCCCTTTGGAGAATGCCATCGAAACCATGGAGCTGGCCAACGAGAGGGTCAGCAACTGTGTACAGCAGCATGCGTGGGACCACTCCCTCTCTGTGCACCCGCTCTCCATGCTGCTCAGCGGCATTGTGGAYCCCGCTGTCATGGGGGGATTCTCCAACTACGAAAAGGTAAGTCCTGCTCCTGACTCTCACAAGACAGACAGGCCACCCTCTGTGTCACATACCACTCTCCTCTCTGAACGGGCATGTGGAATTACACGAGGATTGTCTCTGGTCTCACATTGTCCTGCGAAGCCCCAGTGAAAGAGTGCCAGGTCCTGGTGTCTGGTGGATGGGCCCGCTATCCTGTCCTCTGGGAGGAAGACAGCGCAGGGTGCACCCAGGGCTCAGGATGCACTTCCAGGGAAGCCACTCTTAAGGAAAGCAGAGATGCTTTATGTAGAGTGAGTCTCCAGTCTCACTGTAGACTTGAGCCCAGTCGTATGGACAGAAGACATTCTGGCTTGTATTAGTTACTTCTCTGCTGCCATCATGAAATACTATGACCAAAAGCAACTGAATGAAGAAGGAGTCTGTTTGGTTTATGTCTCGAGAGACATAGAAGCCATTATGGCAGGGAAGGACTGGCATGCCGTGGTGGGTGGCAGGAGCTGGCAGCCAGCTGGTCACATTTCCATCCACGCACAGGACACAGAAAGGGAACAGGAAATGGGGTGAGACTGAATGCTCAGCTCTTGTCCCCGGGGTGGACTTCCTCCAGTCAGGCTCCACCTTGTAGAGGTTCCATGGCCTCTCCTCGGAGCATCGCCCGCTGAGGGCTCTGAGTGTTCAGACATGTGAGTGTATGGCCGACGTCCCCATTCAAGCTGCCTCACAGCTTCACGCTGTCTAACTGGACGCTACATCCGTTACTCTGAAAAGGCACAAGAGGCATACTGGCCACRTGCAGTCTGCGGGGTAGGATTCGGCCAGAGCGTCATTTTTATGGGAGGACATGAATTCAGTCCAGGTGAAGGACAGTTGTTGAGAGACAGTAATCATAGCTGTTATGATGCATGTTCAGTGGCTGGATGTTTTGGGAGTTCTTGAATATAAATAAACATGTGGCCAGGAAACTCCTTTGATGATGGAGAAGATGGGACAGAAAGAGAAGGGCCTGACAGAGTGATGCATGGGCTGGCGCTCTCAATTCCATTTGAACACAAGAGCCCAGAAGAGTGAAGGCCCTGTGGCCTATCACTCCTGTGACCTCATTCTGGTTTTCTACTGGCTCTTGACATAAGTGTCACCTCTCTGAGCTGCAGTGAGAAAACCTCCCAACTTATGGGATGGGTTTGGGGAATAGGGAAGCCATTCTATATAGAGAGAAAGATGAGTTTGTTTAATATATGTCTCTTAATTGTTCACTTTGCCGGAAACGTGGTCCCGTGAAAGGGATGGGTGTTTAGCTGTTAAATAAGACGTTTTCTCCCTTTTGAAGCTGTCTGCCTCTCTCTGCCGCCAGCAGTGTGTCATAAGTAATGATCACACCTGTTTTCTGTCTAGGCTTTTTTTACAGAAAAGTACTTACAAGAGCATCCTGAGGACCAGGAGAAGGTGCAGCTCCTCAAGCGGCTGATCGCCTTACAAGTATGTAGGCTGGGAGGCACGCAGCTGGCCAGCTGTGCACAGCCCTCGTGGGTGTCCACTGCATTTGGCCCTAAGGCATGCTGCATAGCTTAAGTGTAGCTATGGGCTACTTTCTGGGGTCCCTCCCCCCACCCCTTTCCCTNCATACATGGAAACTCTGAAGTCTGGTTTCCAAGCCTGTGTTTCTTGCTGACACATATCGGTCTCATTCTTTTTCTTAGCATTTCAGTAAAATACTGCTAGAAAGCTCAGTCTCTCTGACTACCCCAGTGCTCAGTTGTATGAACCTTGCCAGTTGGCCTCCCTAGAGTCTTTGGATCTTCTCTGTTCCTTCGACAGAGTTCCCAAGCCCTTGACTAACAAGTGACATTTTCCGTTAGATAATTCTGAGCCTGTCGGCCTCTCCGACTATGCCCCCTCGCCCAAACCTCCATATCTGAATTGACTCCCTTCTCCAACCAGGTCTCTTTTYGTTCATAACCGTTCTTCCAGATACCTCTGCTCACRGAAGGGATGCGCATCCACGGGGAGAAGCTGACGGAGCAGCTCAAGCCGCTGCACGACCGGCTGTCTTCGTGCTTCCGTGAACTCAAAGAGAAAGTAGAGAAGCTGTACGGGGTCATAACGCTGGTAAGCTTTGACCAAGTGGCCCTTGAACCTTCCTGGGTCTCTCCCATGATATTACCCAGGGTTTCAGATGCCAGTGGGCRGCACCCRCAGAGGTATGCTGTGAAGATGGGCAGGCAGGCAGGACAGGGTGTTCTCCCTTTAGTCATGTGAACCATCCTTGGRATGGAGATTCCCAAACTTGACTGACCTTCAGAACAGAGAGCTTATGAAACACAGATAACTGTCTTCAGATTTTACAGATGTAGCAGGGTCCCAGTTTACAGGACTTTTTTTTTTTTTTTTTTTTTTTTTACAAATGGCCTAATGACACTGTACACCAAGGTGGCTGGACTGGGTGGGCACTTTGAGAACACTCAAGGGAGCGCCAGTTTCCTTGTTCTACACGTTGGCCATTCCTTTCCGCCCTGCCTGATTTTTATAGCTTTTCTAGATCTTCACAAGTTTGATCATCTGACCTTTTGCAGAAAGGAACAGTTGTAAACTGTATTGTGCACTTGATAGATTTCCCTGCCATCTTTGACACACTCTGTGAGGCTGCGTCTCTGTGGATTTCCCACCCCTCCACCCCCAGTGCTGAGGGRAAGCGTGCTGCTAGCTTCTCCTCTCTCAATCAGTGGTGTCACTTGTCCSGGTTCATCCGTCGTGCTCTTCTGTCCTCGAGTTCACCTCGCCCTCCCCAACAGCCTTGTTTCGAACCCCTGACTTTCAAATTCTTTGCTCCAATCAGAGCTCTGCACACCTCCCCACTAGAGTTTCCCCCAGAGGACCTTTCCCACCATCAGTGTACACAGCTAGCCAGGTATGGTGATACACGCTTGTGACCTCAGTACCCAGGAGGCTGAGACAGAAGGATGGCTGTGAGTTTGAGGCCAGGCTGAGCTACATAGTTAGCTAGATTTTCCTGCTCCCCCCCACCAAATGCCAGTTGATTCCCCTTCCTGATACTGTGCCTCACCCTACTGCTGTCTAGGCACAGGTATGTCTTTTTGTGCCTACGTTCCTAGACCATAATACTTAGCTTTCCTTCAACCCACTCTCCTCCATCACTGTTAGATCGCAGTCAATGTTAGAAACAAATTTARTAGRGTACCACGTGGGAATGGTGATCCCCTGGTGGCATCCTAGGTCTCTGGAGACTCCGCCTGCCCAGCTTAGCTTCTGTGGCCTCCTTAGACGTTGCTCTTGGGTCAGTGTGCCATGGGTGGCTGCCCTAGACCATGCTGGCTGCATTGCAGGCTGCATAACCCTGGGGGCTGCCTGTGTTTCAGCCACCCAGCATGACGGAGAGGAAGCCAAGCCGCGCAGGCTCAATGGTACTGCCCTACATCCTGTCCTCCACGCTGCGCAGGTTGTCTGTCACCTCTGTGGCCTCCTCCGTGGTCTCCAGCTCCTCCAACTCTTCTGACAATGCACCCTCCAGGCCAGGATCTGATGGGTAAGGCTGCTCTTTTGCACTTGGGGAGGGTAGGACAATACCTTGTGACATTAGCTTTGGGCACCAACATGAGACTTGGTGTGTTTACACASCACTCCTTTGAGGAGAGTAACTCATAGCTGTGGACTCCTTCTCTTCTAGTCATGAGGACCATTACTGACAATGCTAATCTAAAAAAATAAGAATGAAATGAAAAATTCATATTTCACCACCTACTGAACACAGCTGCCTTGTAGCCACAACTTAATTTCTCATCACATATTTTAATCTCATCAATTAGTTTTMAAATAATTTCCAACTTAATTTGCTTCATCAGTTAGTCAGAGAACAATATTAGTACAAAATTCCAAAGGTAGAAGATGATACATCACACACACACACGCACACACGCACAACCTCTTCATGAGTTTTTAACATTCAGCTTAGAAATATCAGTAGACAGTTTCTCGTGTGTGTGTGTGTGTGTGTGTGTGTGTGTGTGTGTGTGTGTGTGTTTGCGCGCGCGCACATGTGCATGGGCACATGTGGGTGCTCTCACTCGAGCATGTGAGACCAGAAATTGGTGACAAGGAATCTTCCTCAGTTACTCTCCACCTGATCTTTTGTGACAAGATCTCTCACAGAACTTGGAACTTACTCTCTGATTCCACTGGCTGGCCAGTGAGCCCACATCCCCATCCTGGCCTGCAGTGCTGAGGATAAAGTACACACTGCTTTGTCCAGCTCTTTTTACATGGGTGCTAGGGATATGAACTCAAGTTCTTGTGCTTGAACAAGTATTTTGCTCACTAAGACATCTTCCCTGCCCTCCAAATCTCATCTTAATCCCTGGCTCCTAACCACCAGGACCACCTCAGAACCTACGTGACTGTTCAGGCTCTCACGAGCCCCCAGGGTAGCTCTTTCTAGGAAAGAAAGAAGTCAAGCTCCTAAGTGCACGCTCTTCTCCATGCTTATTTTCATGGCAGTCCCTGGATGTGACTTTAAAACAAGGAAAAACATGTAAGGGTCTGCTCTTTGGGGATGGAAAGATTAAAGTATGTTATTAAATTACAAAATCAAAGTGTAGAAGTTTGTTCAGCAAATGAATTAATGAATGAGTAGGAAATGCAAGATAAGTAGACAGTTCAGCTGGAGACTTTAACAATTAGAAAATACCCCAAGAAAACATTT
>BDUI01005839.1:34481-52592 GCA_002335545.1 Apodemus speciosus
CCTTCCTGCCCTGACCTCTATTCCAGGAAATAATCACAAAGGTTGTTCTACAGATAGTTGATGTTTGCCCAACCCCATCTTGCGGAATGCAGTTACCCCCGGTTCCCTGGGATGGTGTGCGGAATGCAGTTACACCTGGCCCCCTGGGATGGGTTGCATTGCCTCAGGACTACCTGAATTCCCCCAGCCCTTCCCCCTTTGTGGTGTCCATATATAAAAGCCCCTTCTGCTGGACACTCCTTATCGAATTCCTCTGACCCTGCGTGGTTACGATTTGATCCCAGTATACTGGTTCCCCCCCCAATAAAATCCTCATGAGGTTGCATCGAGACCGTTTCTCATGAGTGATGTGGGGTGTCGCCTTCCGAGGGATGGGGTGCAGGGTGCACCTCTGTGTTTTCTTTGGGTTTTACAATAGTGCTAAGAAAGTACAAAAATAATACCATTGACTAGGTATAACTAAACTAATTGTATGGTCAATTAGTTTATATAGAGATATCATTATATGCTATAATTATGGTTATACTTAGTAAGATATTCATTCTTACTGCATGTAGATATTTTGAAAATTAGAAAATAAAATAATGTTTATCATCAGATCCAGAGTGTCAGTTTAATCAGGCTTAGTGTACTAATCAGGTTGGAAAAAAGACAGGAATTGTTTTTAAAGTTTGCACAGTAAGTCTGCTATTTTTATTAGATTAGTTATTAATTAAATTCATTCTCTGATGATTTTATAGGGCATGACCTTTTTAATGTTGCTTTTTGATCCTACCATTCAAACTTAGATCGCATGATCTTGTAACTAGGGTTGTAGCTGTCCATCTATCTGTACTAGAAAAAAAAGCATAAACTCCCATTTGTCTATTTTTATTTTGTGGTTTCTTAAAAGACTAACACTGAAACATTGACATGAGCCTGTAAATTTCAGAGTCTTTGGTCCCTAAAGAATTACAAAGTCCTTTTTACCACAGGAAAGAAAAAAGGCCAATCTAGCCTGCCACCAGATTCAAGACCTTTCAAATAGAGCATTACTGCATAATTGACTGGTAGGCATCTCTAGAGCCCAAGTACATTCCCTAGTCCACCTTCAAGTTAGCCGTTGCTATGGTGAACAGTTCCCAGGAGTTAGTTCTTCACTTCATGACAACTGTGTTTTGCCTCAAGCACAAAATTCTCTCTCTCTCTCTCTCTCTCTCTCTCTCTCTCGACCCCTCCCTCCCTCTCTCCCTCATAAACAGATGTTCTGACTTGGTGCTGGGTTCATTTACACAGGGAAAGTGAGAGATTATGAAGCTAATATTTACAAACCCCAMTGGCTTCATTGTGCAGTTGAGCTGCCTTTCACCTCTATTTGCATCCAGCAAGTAGTTTTAAAGTTATATCAACTTTGTTCTGATAAAAGTAATACATGTGTATTGTCAAACCTCAGAATATATAGAGAAAGCATAGAGACGACTACAGAGGCAATTAGCCTCCTCAACCTAATGAAACCTAATTTAATTATTGTATTCATTTCATATATTTCCAGGTATTTGTAGCATCTTCTGTCTTTAAGATGCTGTATATTTACATGCCAATGTAATAAAATTGAATTATTATTATGTTAAAATCAATGAATCAAATGATACTTTGCCATTCATAGTTTTCTAGCATATTTTAAATATTTGTCTTTATTTATAAAGACTAAACTTATAATCATTTTGTTAATTCAGAACAATCATATGGATTTTGATAGAAATGCATTAAAATTAACTGATTATCTTCGCACATTTGACATACTAACATTTAGTCTTCTCRCTGAGGAGGAGCCCAAGGTAAATGTTCATGTATCAGGCATCCTTCCATGTCCCTTGAAAAGCTTACAGTCTCTCTCGCACAGGTTTAGAAGATTCTTTATTTTCTCAGCTATTTCATGTTTTTATTTGGAGTTTCTTCTCTTATGTTTTTTCATTGGTTAGAAAAATGATAGTTATGTGCATGTGTTTGCCTCCTGCTAGCAGGTTTACTGGGGCTCACTTGTTGTCTTGAATCTTCTAGTTAGGTAAGACAGGTGGAAGGAATGAGGTTCCTAGCTGGCCTTCTTGCTCCATAAAACTTGCTTCTTGATCTGTGCACCCCATTATCTCACTGGTCCCCCAAGTTGTGGTGACCGCATCGGGCTGGACAGATGCCAGAAAAGCCAAGTAAATTGGATTTATTATTGGATACAGCAGTAATAGAAATAGCATGTCTGACATTTTGTGTTACATTTTTCAGATATTTAGTAATCAGGGGTATGTGTGCTTCGAAATCAAATTAGAAAACTTTCAATATTTTCATGGAAGAACTAGAACAACATAGGCCCTTTCCACTGCAGGTAGGGTTCATGAGTAAAGTTCATCTGACACTGGAGACATTGGTTTATGTTTTATGACTTATCTAGGGAATCTTTCTATTTGATCTAAGCAGAGAGGCTGCAAACAATTCCATCCCAGTGTAGCTTGGTGAACAATGTCTTTACTGCATCATACACAGAAGCAACAGCCAGGGATCACTAACAGGAACACAGGCAGTCTACAGGAAGCCACAGTGCCAAGGACTCGCCTCCACCCAGTAACTGCTAAATATTTAGATATCGTGTGTGTGTGTGTGTGTGTGTGTGTGTGTGTGCGTGCGCGCGCGCGCGCGCGCGTTTCAGGAGCCTCATTAGTCTCCTTAGTCCTTCCTTTCCTTCCTTAAAAATTCAGTCTCATGTAGCTCTTGTGTAGTGAGCAGCCAGTCAGCTGTTCTCACCCAACACAGCAGTGTTCACATCCAACCTAGAAGGAAAAAGAAAGTGGGATGCCTTGGTTGTTGTCAACGTCAGACTCTACTTTTGGGTCAATTTTGATTATTTACAACTTTCAAGAAATTACAATTTCCTCAGGTGCCTCAATGTACTTTCAAAATATCTTTAGCCATGCTGACCTCTTAAAGACTCTCATTTTTTTAATCTTACTTTTAATAAGAGTTGAGTCTATTTAGATCCAGACTCATATTCTTTTTACAGATTGAGATGTGAACATTAACCCTAAATGTATAACTATTGTATAGAAGCATCTTTTTTGCCTTATTCATGTTTCTTATTTCTTTCTAATTGCATTTCTCTATTACTTATTTATTTTTAAAATTTACTTATGTGTGTGCATGTCCATATATTTATGAGCGGAATGCATATCGTGCTGTATGTTATGGAGTTCTGAGAATGTATGTATGTAGGGCTATACATATGTATATGTTCATCTGAAGATGTATTTAGGGCTGTATGTATGCGTACATACATCTAAGGAGGTATATATGTAGAGCTATATATATGTATTCAAACATATGAAGATGTATGTATGTAGAGCTGTACTTATGTATACAAATATCTGAGGATGTATTTAGGGCTGTGCATATGTATATGTACATCTGAGGTCATATGTATATAGTGCTGTATGTATGTATACATACATCTGAGGCTATAAACATACCTACATATGTGCATATGTATATGTACATATGAGAATGTACATATGAATATGTACATATGAGGATATATGTATGTAGGACCATATGTATGTATACATATATCTGAGAATGTATGTATGTATATATGTAGAGATGTATATATGTATATGTACATATGAGAATATATGTATGTATCAGAGGAGGATCTTGTGTGCCCTGTTTCATCACTCTTCACTGTCTCTTCTTGAGACAGGACTTCCAGGGTAAACCTGGAGTTTACCTGTTCTGATCCTAGGCTGACAATTCAGCAAACCCTGGTTATCTTCCTGTCTTTACCCCTTACACCCCTGACATCACCAGAGTTTACAGCTTTTAATATATGTGCACAGCCACACAGTAACCCTCCCAATCACAGAGCCACCTTCCTAGCCCTTGTTTGTTTTGTATGTGTCTACTTTTTTAAATAGAAAAAACCCTGAAGGATGAACCCATGCTTTATATTTGTGTGCATGGCCTCCATAGCAACTAATACCTTAAGCCTGTTAAGAGATTGATAAATGCATGTGTATTGCTTTCTGTTTGGGGTAGAGTGAAATGGAAACAACAGGGCCAAGGCTTTGCTAAGTGATTTTGTGATTAGCATTTGATGAAAACATGACTTACTGCTCTAGCCCTGAGGGATGGCATCTTCTCTTGATGATAACCGTGAGTGGGGACCAAGATGGCTTTAGTGCTGACCATCTGTAGAGCACATAGGGACACTGGCCACTGCTTTAGGGCTACTGTAAACTATGTAGGACTTCACCATTGCTGCTGTCCTTTGATGTTCGTGTACTCATTATCTTCATTTCACAGATAAGGAAACCACAGCTCCAGGCCAGCACCCTGCCCAGGGTCTCTTAACTGGCAGCACAAAGCCTGGCTGAGGTCCAGACCTGTTCCTTTCTCTTCTGTCCCACATCACTCTGTTAATTTCTGCTCCTGTTCCCTCACTCATTTTCTCTTTCATTCTGTCCTAAATCCAATCATCTAGATGTTTGCTGATTTAGTTGCTAAGCATGGCCCTAAAAGATGAGAAGCAAAGCCATGAAAACGACAGCCCCTGCTTCTGGTGATCTTCCAGAGACCCCTGTGAATTCTTCTTTTACTTACACCAAATTTAAACTCTTTGCAGAGCATGCTAATTGTACCCGGGCCTCCCTGCTGGCCCCTCACTTGTCTCTCTCCGCTCCTGAGATGTTTAGATTTTTACTTCAGGGTTTGCCCAAACTGACTTGTATACCAGCTGCCAACACAAGATGGGTGAGGTCATTTGTGTTCTTTGTCTAGGCAGAAAGAACCCAGGGGTTTAATGGCCTCTCTCCACCACCCCTCAACTTTGTGCCCTGTAGGACAAAAACACAAACTTCAAGCCAAAKTCAATTAGGACCATGTTATTATTTCTTACCGGGAAAATTGATGTTGCTAATCTGCAAAATATGCCAGGCTCCTCTGAAACTCACACAGGAGTCCTTCTTAGAGACAGACCATTAGCTTTAAAAGTCTGGGTTATTTGGGTTTTTGTTTGTTTGGTTGGTTGGTTTTGCTGTTTGTTTGTTTGTTTGTTTGTTTGTTTATGACATAATCAGAGTCTATTTCTAGACTGTTTGGTCCTTTGGGCCTCAGAATGAACCTTGTGAAATTCTGCCCATATAGTCATTTCTTCTATGTCTTGCCCAGCTTGCACCCAGCCGTAGCCCATGCAGATATCGTAGCACCACATACTTCCCATCACATACCTCCTACAGCAACAAAACCTAGAGAATCAAAGTGAAGTCAGAACCCATCAGAACCTGTCACTCTGATTAGATATATCAGTTTTTTATAATTATTCTTTTATCTTAAGATTATAATATAATACATCACTTCCCCCTTTCTCTCCCCTCCCTCCAAATCTACACACATACCCCTCCTTGCTCTGTTTCAAAATCACAGTTCCTGTCTTTCATTTCTTGTTGCTACATGCCTACATATTTCTAAATATAACATGCTCTGTACGAGGTTACTTGTGTGCCTAACTCTTCAGGACTGATGATTTGATATTGGTGTACCAAATGGTGCACCCCAGTTGATGTACTCTGGGAAAGATTATTGCTCCAACTCTCAGCGTTGCTTCGTGGCCTGTTGTTCTTTGTGTAGGGTTGAGGCCTCGTGTGCTTGCCTCTTGTCTCCTTTGGCCTATTTTGCTGGCCTTGTTCAGATCATGTCATGATAATGAGGCTTTATAGGTGAGGCCTCTGACGTTACTAGGAGACTCAGTCTCAGAACAAACCCTCGGATCCTCCTCCGGCTCTTAGCCTCTTTCCATCTTTTTTTCTGTGAACTTCCCTGAGCCTTACGTGCTGGAAGAATTGTCTTGTAGATGTGTCCACTCATATTGGGCTCTGTACAACTCTGCATTTTGATTGGTTGGTATTTCCTGTAATGGTTTCTGTCTGTTGCAAAGAGAAGTCTCCTTGATGAGGGGTTGGTATAAGGAAAACTATTCAGGATGTAGTTAGGAATTATGATGGTTTAGTAAAGTGATTGTGGTAGACTCTTCTCTAAGAACCATGGCTTGAGTAGCCAAATATCTGTTTCTAAAACTTTACAGAGACATTTTGGCTGTAACCAGGGTCAGCTTCACTCCTCTCATTGCCTTGTCCAAACCCCTAGCACTTCACTCTCCTTCTTTCTTAAGAAATCATAATTATTTGATCATTATAGCATTTATAATTTTCCCCCAGCAAAGGAAGCAAGGCAAATGCATTCCGTTTTGCTCAATCCTGTATGTGAAATGTTGAAATGGGTCCAAGACCAGTGCTTGTTGAATGACTGAATGATTCACAATCAGTCACTACATTGATMCTCATTGTTTTAGTTGTACTTGCCACACTGGCATGATGTTCTCTGTTTTCCTGTCATCACAACCATCATCATCACCAGCATCAGCATCATTCTCATTTTCTCACAGACCCGCACACATCACAGCTGCTATACAGGACTCTCTTCTCATCACTATTTCTCTTACATTCTCAGCTTTTGTTCTTGCTCTTAGGTGAGATAACCATGTAAGGATTATTGTTCTAAGTCCACAGAGGAGGAAATTAAGCATCAGAAAGGTCAATTAACTTTATTGGGGTGACTGAGTCACAAACAGGGGCAATGCACAGTTTTTCTGCCACATAATTTAAGACCTCTGCTCTGGGCAGAGTTCTCTGTAAATGGTTCTACAGTCAGAAACTCCTCATCCGTTGTTCTTCTCTAGTCCTTCAGGTAATACTTGGCAGATGCTACATACCTAAGTGCATTGACTGAAAGGCTACCTTGGCCCATTTATGTTCTTACAGCAGGACATAATAGACTGGGAATTTTATAGATGGTAGATATTTATTCCTTATAGTTCTGAATGCTCAGAAGGCCRAAGCCAAGTGTCTGATCAGCTTGGTGTGTAGTGAGAATTACTGTTTGCTTCTACCATGACTCATAGTTGGATTGTCTTCATGTGGCGAGCAGCAGGAAGGCACAGGAACATAGCTGGTTCCTTCCAGATCCTTATAAGACATTAATAATGGTAAATTTCTCATGACCTAATGCCTTACCAAAGACTCCACATTCTGATATCATCACCTTGGGGAGGAGATTTCAGGGTTGGATTTTTAGAGGAAGACATTCTAACCCTTAGCAAGAGTCAAGGGACACCAAAGACCTTCGTGATTGGTCCCTATAGCCCTCTCTGATCTTTACATCCTATATCCCAGTGATCTAGCTTAGGAGAAGTGCTGTCATGTACTAAAAAGACAGGGAACTTTGCTTATATTTTTTGCACACTGATCTGCTTGTCTAAAAATACTCTTACCTTCCATTTGGCCCTTTTCTCTGCCAGGAAGCTCTCGTCAGCCCCTTTCCCTTTGATGGTGTCTGTCCCTTGTGATATTCATGCTGCATTCCCTTTAGAAAATGAACAAACATTACAGATCTCAAGTCCATGAATGTGGTTTATCACTCTGCCTAACTGACAGTCATTATTTACTGAACATACTGTCTGCCAGCCACTTCTACAGGTTAGCATAGGTTACTTAATTTAGTTCTCATATCAGCCCTGTGGCATAACTGCCCTTATTACGCACATTCTGTAAATGAGAAAGTCAGGGTCAGGATTGTTATATATGAAGCCATAACCACTCTTCTAAATAACACCAGCAAACAAGAAAAGTGTTTAGCCCTACCCACATGTCTATTCTTGAACTTGGAACACCAGAACAAATAAAACATTAACTGTTTATTAAATGAGAACTAAATAATGAAAACAGCATGAAGTGAGTTTTCATCTGCKATTCACAGAGCCCTGTGTTCCCTCTTCTCTGGAAGATGCCTTTCGCTCATCTTGCTGATTGGTGTATATTACTTGTATGGTGTTTCCTTCAATATCTAACATATTTCTTCTTTTGAGTTTTAAAATAAAGTGAAACTGGCTTCAGTATTCTAACAACATTCTGGTGGGAAGACACGGTGGGTGGTATTCTCAACAAGGTGACAGATTGACGTGTCTTTCTTTTCTTAATGTATTTTCTCTCACAAAAGGTGGCTCAGCAGTAAGTCCCCATGCAAGGATTATGCCATTTCCTGACCCTGTGCTACCGCCTTCACATGACTATAATCTGACTAAGAAGGTAGTATTACCCACACAGGATGCCTGCTTCAACGTTCTCCACTAAGTCAAGAAACCACTTACCTATTTTCTTCCTGTATTTTAGCTGAAGAAAAGTGCTTCTCCTGAACTTTAAAACCCACAATTATAAAGCAAGTTTTCTTGAGCCCATGGCCCTATTTTCACATTTCAGAATAAAACAAATGCAAAGAATGAAAATACCTTCTTTTGAACCCCTGGGAAAAGCAAGGTTTCAGAACTTGGATAGAACAGGGTTTGTTTGCTTAGCTGTTGCTTGGTAAACACAGAAAGTAACTCATTGGTAATGTAAGTAAGGTTCCATTCTCCTCTGACATCTCAAGGTTACTGTGTGCTTAATGGAGGGTTATGAAGTATTTTGAGATTCTTTTGTCAAGATATCCATCAATAAAGCATCAACAAATAAGCAAACTCAGGTACCTTGTCTTAAGAGAAGGCTCAGTATCCACATTTGGCAGAAGAGCCACCTGTATCAAAAAGATTACCTGTTTATAAACTGCAACACAAGTCAAGTGATTTGGTACGTAGATTGTAGAATCCAGAAACATGATCTACCATGTTTCTTGCCACTTGTATGGTCATGGGTGTTCAATTTCTTAAAACTTTGTTTTCCCAAATGTAAAAGTAGATGATGATCATATTTTAAAGTATTAGAATAGAGTACATGAACTTATTTAGCTGCATCTCTGGATGATTGATCAGGTTGTAATACTCTCTAAGTAGCTGTATAATTAATGAATTATTTGTGACATGCACTTTATGTAACAGGGATTCAGTAGGTTATGGCTATTATTAGTAATGTCCAAGTAAATAGTAGAATATAGATCCAAACCTAGATCTTCTTGGACCCATAGGCAAGGCAAGCTGATCCTTATAGTTCTATCTCTCTCATTCCTGTTTCTTCTCTACTTTTGTGATCCATAAATAATCTTCTCTCTGAGCCACCAAAGTGACTTTCTAAATAGATTCAAAGATTTGATTCAATGGTATTGCATTTCCTAATGCAAGATTCATTAATACATCCTTGAAGGGGACTCAGGAAAGATGTCTTAGCAATTAAGAACACTTGCTTCTCTTCTAGAGGACCTGAGTTTGATGTCTAGTATCCACATGGCAGCTTACAACCATTTGTAACTCCAGTTCCAGGGGATTCATTACTGTCTTCTGGCCCCTGTTGGCATGGGGTATGCAAATATGTAGGCAAAATACCCATGTATGTTAAATTAAAATGATAAAATAAAAAGAAACCCTTGAAGAATTTCAAGTTTTATAAGGAAAATCCAAAAATCCAACACTCAAAAGCTTCCTCTCTTTATAACTAGACCCAGTAGCTCCTGTAGATTTTCCTAAAATGGTTTAAGTACAAACTGGGCTTGGCAGGTTCAGAAACTCCTTGGGCCTTAGAGTCTCACTTGCTTGGTGCCATCCATCATTCCTGTCTGCATTAATTCCACTAAGTCTTTTCTAAACCACGCCTGACTCTGCTCATCCTTCAAGTGCCAGACCAAGGAGACATTTCCTGTGACCACTCTAACTGTGGTCTTCTTTCTTTTGAATTTAACAATATTTTAAACTATGCCTCTCACGTGCTCTTTTCTTTTCCAAAAACATTTTTTTTTTTATAATCTAAGCTTTATGCTATTTGTATTACTGACTTTCACACATTTGTCTTTTTATTCCCCGGATAGACACATGCTAGAATGAACTAAAGTATTATAATTAAGCAACCAATTTCTCTGGTAGCCTGCATTTCCTTGAGTATAAAAGGATTTTTAAAAATCTACATTTTCTTTTTCTTTTTTAAAGACAACACCACTAAATATATTTCAATCCGTAAAGTGTATAAAGTATACCCCATAAGTAGCAACTAGTTCATGTGTGTGTGTGTGTGTGTGTGTGTGTGTGTGTGTGTGTGTGTGTGTGTATAAATTTGAGCAAAAAGGAGCACTATATATTCTAAAAGGAAGGTGAAAGTGCTCACCCATTCCCAGGAAAGCCCTCACATTTCTGTGTAACTCAACTACACAGAATCCAGTTTGTGGAAAGCAGCTCAGACATTCCTGAGGATTGGAGAAAGTGCATACATTTTTTTTTTTTACCCAGGCTGAGAGGAGCCCATTAAGAGAGCTTCGGCCTAACTGGACCTGAAAGAAGTCATGAGGTGGCAAAGCACTTGAAGACCCTTCCACCTCACCTCACTTCACCTTACCTCATACACTGGCTCCTCCCAGAAGCCTTCCTGATCTTTTCTTCTCTCTTGTGCCTGGTTTGATTAGATTAGTTTTTATGTGAAGATCGGAAGCAGAAGGGCCAAGATAATCTCAGGAGGGCTGAGCTTGTGCAGTTTCCTATTGTGATTAGCAATAGCATAGCAGATCTCCCAGCAGATCTGTTCTGTTGAGATTTATTGCTTTCAAAGGTCAAGGAAGATGGATTATAGGGAAGAGCTTCAGTCTCAACTGAGAGCCCAGGACCTGGTCCCAAGCTTCCTCTCTTTGGAAGGACAGGGTGAAACTTGTCTACTCTGAGCAGCAAACTGCCTTACGACTCCCTGGAGCAAAGCGTTGAAATGGGTAATTCACTCTTGAAGAGTTTTATAACTTCCTCTGCTGTGGTCAGCAACTAGAATCTTAGCAGTGTTCTTCTCCCAACCTTGACTAGAGAGCTCTGAGCAGTGTGTACAACCATAGAAACTCATAGGTGATRTTGGTCATGGCTAAGCATTTATCGGTTTATACCAGCAGACCCTGGGGTGCTGGCCAGCAGAATTTAACATACATGCCAAGTTTTGTGAGTTTTAATTTCTCCAGAGAACCAACCCTACACAGTGATTCTCTTAGGCTCCTGTGTGAATCACCAGTCATTTGCTTAAATGTAGTTTTCTGGAACCCCACCACAGACGTTCAGAATCAGTCTCTGAGGGAGTGGTTCAAAAATCTGAATTTGACAAATCTCCTCAATTTAGTTGCCCCCAACTGTTGAAAGCTGAGTACAAATAGCCACGTTGTAAAGCTAAGGATTTATTTTCCTCAATAATACGTTGTCTAAGGAAAATTTATTATGACCYTTAATCTGACTTGTAAGAATGCAGAAATTCCTTAAATGGCATCGATTTCACATTTATTCATCAACACATGCATTTGTTGAGCACTGTCTGTGTGCCAGGAACAATACTAGATGCCAGGAAGCCCAGGAAGGTAAGATATTGTCACTGAATTCAAGGAACTTCTAATCTTTTAAGAAAATAAAGAAGCATCCTAGGAGCAATGAAAGAAGCCCATAAGGATAAAATGGAAACAGAAAGGGTGGCACCGTCAATTCTCCCTCAGGATCACAGTGGTATTATAGATGTTTTCAAGAGAAACATATGTGAGTGTTCAAAGAATAGTGAACTACAAAAAGGTAGCCTTTACACAGCTGGAAGAAAGACAAAAATGTCTTGGCTAACAGGACAGTTCCAGAAGCTGGGGTAATTCAACATGTCAAGAGGACTGAGTGATGTGTAGAAGTGGAGGTAACGACTGGCCTTTGGAGATGAGGAAAACATCCATGCAGAACATCCAGCCTCCTACCAGTTTTGTTAACCTGTGCTTCTCAGTTTCTACATTACAATGGCAGAACATAGGCAGGGATTCTAGGGATGGGAAATGCATACTATATATTTTTATAAACATCCCATTTGACCAGTTCATCAAGCTTATGCCAGAGCAGTATAATATGAAGCCACAAAATATTAGATTTTGCTCAGAGGGGGGAAATGATGAGAAATACCACTCATCTGGACAAGTGATGGATTAGCTGGGCTGCAACTGGCAGAAAGGATTCCAGAAAATTAGTTAGCAGCCTATTATATCCTGCAGATGGCAGATGGAAGATTTAGTGGAGAGNTTTTTTTTTTTACCCAGGCTGAGAGGAGCCCATTAAGAGAGCTTCGGCCTAACTGGACCTGAAAGAAGTCATGAGGTGGCAAAGCACTTGAAGACCCTTCCACCTCACCTCACTTCACCTTACCTCATACACTGGCTCCTCCCAGAAGCCTTCCTGATCTTTTCTTCTCTCTTGTGCCTGGTTTGATTAGATTAGTTTTTATGTGAAGATCGGAAGCAGAAGGGCCAAGATAATCTCAGGAGGGCTGAGCTTGTGCAGTTTCCTATTGTGATTAGCAATAGCATAGCAGATCTCCCAGCAGATCTGTTCTGTTGAGATTTATTGCTTTCAAAGGTCAAGGAAGATGGATTATAGGGAAGAGCTTCAGTCTCAACTGAGAGCCCAGGACCTGGTCCCAAGCTTCCTCTCTTTGGAAGGACAGGGTGAAACTTGTCTACTCTGAGCAGCAAACTGCCTTACGACTCCCTGGAGCAAAGCGTTGAAATGGGTAATTCACTCTTGAAGAGTTTTATAACTTCCTCTGCTGTGGTCAGCAACTAGAATCTTAGCAGTGTTCTTCTCCCAACCTTGACTAGAGAGCTCTGAGCAGTGTGTACAACCATAGAAACTCATAGGTGATRTTGGTCATGGCTAAGCATTTATCGGTTTATACCAGCAGACCCTGGGGTGCTGGCCAGCAGAATTTAACATACATGCCAAGTTTTGTGAGTTTTAATTTCTCCAGAGAACCAACCCTACACAGTGATTCTCTTAGGCTCCTGTGTGAATCACCAGTCATTTGCTTAAATGTAGTTTTCTGGAACCCCACCACAGACGTTCAGAATCAGTCTCTGAGGGAGTGGTTCAAAAATCTGAATTTGACAAATCTCCTCAATTTAGTTGCCCCCAACTGTTGAAAGCTGAGTACAAATAGCCACGTTGTAAAGCTAAGGATTTATTTTCCTCAATAATACGTTGTCTAAGGAAAATTTATTATGACCYTTAATCTGACTTGTAAGAATGCAGAAATTCCTTAAATGGCATCGATTTCACATTTATTCATCAACACATGCATTTGTTGAGCACTGTCTGTGTGCCAGGAACAATACTAGATGCCAGGAAGCCCAGGAAGGTAAGATATTGTCACTGAATTCAAGGAACTTCTAATCTTTTAAGAAAATAAAGAAGCATCCTAGGAGCAATGAAAGAAGCCCATAAGGATAAAATGGAAACAGAAAGGGTGGCACCGTCAATTCTCCCTCAGGATCACAGTGGTATTATAGATGTTTTCAAGAGAAACATATGTGAGTGTTCAAAGAATAGTGAACTACAAAAAGGTAGCCTTTACACAGCTGGAAGAAAGACAAAAATGTCTTGGCTAACAGGACAGTTCCAGAAGCTGGGGTAATTCAACATGTCAAGAGGACTGAGTGATGTGTAGAAGTGGAGGTAACGACTGGCCTTTGGAGATGAGGAAAACATCCATGCAGAACATCCAGCCTCCTACCAGTTTTGTTAACCTGTGCTTCTCAGTTTCTACATTACAATGGCAGAACATAGGCAGGGATTCTAGGGATGGGAAATGCATACTATATATTTTTATAAACATCCCATTTGACCAGTTCATCAAGCTTATGCCAGAGCAGTATAATATGAAGCCACAAAATATTAGATTTTGCTCAGAGGGGGGAAATGATGAGAAATACCACTCATCTGGACAAGTGATGGATTAGCTGGGCTGCAACTGGCAGAAAGGATTCCAGAAAATTAGTTAGCAGCCTATTATATCCTGCAGATGGCAGATGGAAGATTTAGTGGAGAGRGTATGTGCTTTGGAAATGAAGGATGGGAGATGGATCTGAAAGAGACCCAAGAAGATGGAATTTATCAAGAAGAACCAAAACAGAACACAAGTAGGTGCTGAGGCTGTATTGATACAAAATGTAGTCTTTGTTGAGGGTTTTATGTAATTTTGCGACACACATATACACAAGAATCTCTTTCATCATAGACTTCTTTGTAAGAATTACTTTTATTTTTTTCCTGTATGCACACATGTGACTACAAGTGTGAAAAGCCAGTGCAGTTTGAGGACAGTTATAGAAAGGATTGTGGATGGTTCTACAGAGAGCTGCTTTGCCTAGATCTGTTCATTCAGCTGTGTGGGTGTGCGTGCGTGCGTGCGTGCGTGCGTGCGTGCATGCCTGCGTGCGTGCGTGCGTGCGTGCGTGCGTGCGTGTGCGTGTGTGTGTGTGTGTGTGTGTGTGTGTGTGTGTGTGTAACCTGGCAGGCTCTCCTCTAAACAGACAGCTCAGTCATGGGGGACTTCCCTTTTCTTACAGAGTTGGTGAGATCATGCTGGCCATCAGGTGTCCTCTACAATAACATATTTACTTTATGTCATTAAAAGGCAAACACTTAGGTGAAAGCATTATAAAAATACATTCTGTCACCCCTTTAATGGCCTGGAAACATTCTAAAACCTGTCAAAGCCACCAACTTATTTCCCTTGAAAGTGAATTGAGACTAGTCAGTTCTAGTACCCACTGATTGGAGTCTTTTCCTTTCTAGGACCTGAAAATTTAAAAGTCCTCAGTCTTTTGTTTTGTTTTGTTTTAATATAGAAATGAATGAGTGTCACGAAATTCCCTGTTTGAAGTTGGATGAGAGCTAAATCAATGTCTATCTCATTCCCTCTTGCCTACTGCTGTGTGTTGTTACAACTGTTGGGGATACTAAGCAGGGTCCTGATAATTAATGTGTGTGTGTGTGTGTGTGTGTGTGTGTGTGTGTGTGTGTGTGTGGTTGAGGGTGTAGACACAGGTTTGAATTTCAAGAAATTAATTGAGAAGGAAAGAAAAACCCCAGCACAATTGACTTTCTCTATTGACAAGCTCATTGTGATTCAGAAATGGACAGTATGTTGTATGGAACAGTTGTGGAAGATAATCCTAAGGAGACACAACAGCAATCTGGAAAGACAGTGGTGGCTCTGGCTGGGTGCCAGAGGAGGAAATGTTGGTGGGAAGGGGTCTTGTTTGAGACATGTTTCCAAATTTGATCTGACACACTTCCCTGACAGATTAGATTAATGGTGACTATGAGAGCTGGCTATCTCTCTGCATACACAGTCTCTTCTTATGAAGTGTGTGTCCTTCCCCTTGTAGATTGTATCACAGAAGTTGTTTATCACTCATTTAGCAAGGAAATGGTAAAGAGGGCCACAAGAAAAGGATTTGAATTCTGAAACATGGAATCTATGAGCGTTATGCCTACTGAGCCATCATGATCATTCTTGTTGCAAAAGCAGGAAGCTCCCAGGTTTTAGGAGGAAGTACAGGTCCTATTGCCTTCTCTACACAATGTCTTTCTCAAAGTTGACCTTCTCTTTGCCTTAATCCAAACCAAACTGTATTTAGAAAACTTTGAAGACACTCCTGTCTTTTATGGTTCAGGAGACAACGATGTTGAAGATAGACGAACCAGGGATATTTCTGGGTGGTGCAAAGTTGGGTAAAAATGTACTGTTAGAGCTGAGGCTGTGCAGCAAGAATTCCCCCAATGGAATCCCTTGGGTAGCTGCGTCAAGTATAACAACTTCAAACTGTAGAATGGAGAGCTTGACTGTGTGGGATGTTTTGTTCTATGTCGTTTTTTGCATATATGTGCCTTAGGGTTTACTTTATCAACAGTTACATCTCTTACGTAAATGGGGAGATGCAAGGGTAGATAATATGATCAGCACACTGGCTCCCAAGTTGGATCAAGCCTGGCTGCCCTGTATTTGTTCCCTTCACTTGTGTCTCTTCCAACACTGTCGCTGTAGATTCTCAGGCACAGGTGCAAGGCCTATCGCTCTCCTTGAGTGGGTTGTTCTTCTGTCTGCCTGGCTAGAACACTGAAACATATTTTATTGTGCTTGCATGTAGCCACAATAACTCTCACCTTTAAAAAGATTTTTAGCATTTTGACACAATAGAGAAGCATAAACTCAGGAAATATTTTCATAACTGAGCATGCAGAAGTAGCTCAAACATTTTCTTTCTGTGTGAACAACAATAACTAACATTTCTGGAGTACTTTTTAACAATAGATGCAATAACTAAAAAGGATAGCCATTCTAACATGAATATTCTCAGGGTTAAAATGCACTTGTCACAAATGAAACAAAATGTCTTTACAGAGAAAATGGTATTTATATTTGAATATGTTTGGACTTTTATTCTCTAGTCATTCACATTTAATATCACTTTTAATAATAATACCATTTAATAATTTACTTTTAATGTCATTTGTAATAATATTATTTAATATTATCATTTAATAATATAATTTAGTAACGATCTCAGTGGACTGTCTTGGATCTTAGATATGATGGTGTGGCTTGCATGACTGGTTCTAGAACCCTGACCAGTAGTGGTGGGAGGTTAAGAAAGATAGACACAAGTAACCTAACACTGAGATCATGAGGGCTACATGCTTGGATGGGGACATGTCAACAGCCCATATACTCAGTACATTTATTAAATACAAWATGGACAATCAGACAGGTTAGATAGTCTTGACAGAAGTCTCAGGGGTTGAGATCATGCAGTTGTCCGGGAGGAGGAAACTGAAGACTGGTTCTGTTCGACATGGCAATGCTCATGTTATGAATGCTCAATTATTCATACACTCACTGCCCACAAGAAGAAGCAATGAAGAAGGTAAATTCCTATCATACCACGGTCAAGACATGGGATTATCTTCACAAAAACTAGAACATAAGTGAAGAATGAGTGAGCTGGGTAGCATGCTAATCTACCTTGGTCATCTAGAGAATCAGTCCTAGGAACTCCATGAATGCCAAAAATCTAGAGATGGTGAAGTCTCTTATATAAGCCAGGGTAGCATTTGCATATCGCTTTTTCACATTCTTTCCTATCCAAATCATCAGTAAACTAACCATTATACACAATACAATGTAAATGTCATGTGACAACATTGCATGTTTTAGAGAACAAGGATAAAAATAGAGACAGGAATGTGAGCCAGTATAGTCATTGTTTAATATATGGGAGGTTCTAATTTGTAGCATTAGTACAAAATATTAAATAGTCCAGTACTGACTCACTTTAAATATACACTTGATCTGTGATTGGTCATATATGTAGAAATAGAACCATCTAGCACAGAGAACCTGCAAATGAAATTGAACTACTGACTGTCCTGAGAATTCTGTGCTCTATGCTGTGGGTCACATGATTTGTTACTTCTCCAGCTCTCCACAGGGTCCTTAACATAGACCCTATTGTTTAAACAAACAAGATTAACTATACACCAGAATTGTGGGTAGAATGATACCTGGCTTGGCTTCAGGATGAAAATGTCTTTTCTATATATATATATTTTTTAATATTGTCATGGTGGGATTTCTGTTCAGTCTAGAATATGAGGCTTGAGATGATTTCTCAGAGATACAGTCCAGATCCCAAGGAATTCATGATAGATATGATTTTTTAAAGGCAACGCCAAAGTGGGGTAAGACACTTATCTCCTGTATACTTTCATGAACACAGAGAGTCTTTAATTGTACTGAGATCATCACCCTCTTCCATATAAACATATGCTTTAAGTTGAAAGTGACCCTGGTTCTCAGGGTCTATTTGTCATTTTTCTCATGGCTGTAATGAACTCCTCAGGGGGGAATGGCTTATCTGGCTTTCAGTTTGAGGGGACATAATCCTTTATGGCGAGAAAGTCATGGCGTTCAAGACAGAGACGACTAGTCACATTGCCTCAGCAATTAAGGAACAGAGTATAGGCAGAAAGGGATGCTGTGCTGCACAACCTCAAGATGAGTCCCAAATGAACCACTTGTCTTTCTGTTTTTTTTTAAAAAGGGAAGTAAAAACACTTTATGATAAAATTAAAGATTTACATGGAGAATACTTCAGATAAACACAGTAAAATTGAGTTTTCATAGAAAATTAGGGAGTAAAGTGGTAGACATGTAAAACATTGCTAAATTAATTGAAATATGGGATAGAAACATTTTATGATAAAATCAAAGATTTACATGGAAA
>BDUI01005840.1:0-10835 GCA_002335545.1 Apodemus speciosus
GGCGACCGCGCCGCCGTCTCTCCACCGCCGCCCAGAGCGCGCAGTGCGCAAGCGCGGTAACCAAGGCGGCGCTGTCTAGTGAGGATTTGAAATCCCCGCGCGTGCGCACTGCGCCGCGGCCCGCGAGGGAGGCCGCGCCCCCGCCCCGCCGCCCCCGCGCCGCCTCCCCGCCCCTCATTGGAGCGGAGGCGGCGGCCCCCATCCCTCCCCGTGCCCGGCCGCCGCCGAGGGCGTCTTTCCGCCGCCGCGACGCAGGAGCACCGTGACTGACTGACGGCCCGGCGCTCTGGGCCCGCCCCCTCGGCCGGTCGCCGCCCCTCCGATGGCCTCTCCCCGCCGCCCGCACGCTACGCCGCCGCCGCCGCGGCCCCCTCGCCCTCCCCGCGCTGCCTGAGCCACCCGGACCGCAGCTGCGCCGCGCGCCCCACCGAGCGCTGCCCGCGCCCATCCGCGCGCACCGGAGCGCGGCCCAGGCCCGTCCGTCCGTCCCTCCGTCCGTCCGTCCGCGCGGCCGGCCCGGGGCGCGGCGGGGGCGGGGCGCGGCGGGCGGCGCGGGCCCCGCGGGGGCGGCGCGTGGATGGATCCGCGCGTGGCCTGGATCCAGCCGGAGCAGAAGGGGCCGGCCAATGCCCTGTGGATGCAGATCTGGGAGACCTCGCAGGGCGTGGGCCGTGGCGGCTCCGGCTTCGCGTCCTACTTCTGCCTCAACTCGCCGGCGCTGGACACGGCGGCCGCGCCCGGGGCGGCGGGGCGCGCAGCACCAGCAGCAGGAGGCCCGGGGCCGGCGCCCGCCGCCTCGTCCCCGCCGCCCGCGCCCGGCCCCGCCGCGCTGCCCCCGGCGCTGTTGACCGCGCTGGGGCCCGCGGCGGACGGCCCAAGGCGCCTGCACAAGTCCCCATCGCTGTCGTCGTCGTCCTCGTCGTCGTCCAACGCCGAGTCGGGCACCGAGAGTCCCGGCTGCTCGTCGTCGTCCTCCAGCAGCACCTCGCTCGGCCGCGCCGGCAGCGGCCGCACCTTCTTCAGCTTCGCCGACGGCGCTGCCCACGCACACCCGGGCCCACGCGGCCCCACGCCCGCCGGCTCGCCGCCGCAGCACCAGTTCCACCCGGGCCGGCGGAAACGCGAGAACAAGGCCAGCACGTATGGCCTCAACTACCTGCTGTCGGGCAGCCGCGCGGCCACGCTGAGCGGAGGGGGCGGCCCCGGGGGCCAGGCGGCGCGGCCCGGCACGCCGTGGAAGAGCCGCGCGTACAGCCCGGGCATCCAGGGGTGAGTGCGGCCGAGCCGCGGGGCTGCCGGCGTCGCCGCCGGCACTTTAAAAACTCCGGGAGATCGAGACCCACCCGGCAGGGCATTGACAGTTCGGGATGGAGGCCTGGGGCTAGACTGGAAAGCGGCTCCTGTCTTTCCTCCTCTCCWGGGCTGGGAAGCGAGGGCTGGCAGGCAGAGTGGGAAGCGTATACGTGTTTTCTTTTCGTGTTTTTTCTCCCTGTAGGCTAAATCGGATATTTTAGTGTAGTGAGGGTGAAGGTAAAAAWTTTTTGTTCCTTTTTTGAGACAGTAGGTTTTTTTGGTAGTGGTGCAGTGTAGCCATCAAGAGAGGTTTAGAAGTGGAGTCTTGTGTGTGTTGAGGTTACCTCGTACGTTTTCATTTTAGGCAAACGTTCACAGAAAGACTATCACCTGGGGTTTCTGAAAACCACCTAATAGTACTCAGGCTTTTTCCCTGTGTCCTCCCAGGAAGGTGTCGTTTTCATCTAAAATTTTTCCACACAGCCCAGAGAACCTTAGATGTTTAATGTCCCCAATGACAGCAAGGTGGTGGGGTTGGTCTGGAATTGCCCCAGCTGACACTGCTCTAGCRTGAAGCTCTTCATTCATCTCATTGGCTTTTCCGAATGTCTAGAAACAAAATAGTCGTTTGTAGTCTCAAGACTGGTGAGCTTGGTTTGCCTCAGGTCCTGCAGCTCTAAAGGGCATCTAAGCCCCCATCCCCCTCCCGGCCTTCTTGGGGAGCTACATCCCCAGTTTAAGTCCACCCGGATGTTTGCTAAGCCCTGGGACTCCTTTGAGGTAACTTCTTAGGGGGCTGTTTGCGGTTTGAAGTCTGTGGGGGAACACTGATACTTTTGGGGGGGGGGATGTTGCATAGAAACAATTGTCCACTCTGCAACTTGTTTCACCTGTGTTGGGTTGGATTCTTGAGCATGTACTACAAATCCAGGAGGAGCCTTGTTTCTTCTGCCGGYTCTCCACAGTGCTTGCTTGTAGAACTTTGTGAGTCGGGTGTGGAGGAATGGATTGTGTGTGTGTAGTTGGGGTGTGGAGGAATGGATTGTGTGTGGCAGTTGACCTAAGGGAGGTTTCTGGATTGTTACATAACTGTAATGGACGTGCTGTCGCYGTGAGACAGAGCCTGACCCCTCACAGAGCTCCACTTGTGTATTGAAGCAGCGGTATCTGCCCCTCAGTGAGAGTTCTGTCCCCTGAATCCGTCTGTCTGGTGGTTTGTAAGCTGGTCAGCCTCTGCCTGTTCTCCGTAGCTTTTGTTAGTATGTGTGGGCTAGGTGTGTTTTTAGAGTCTGGGGTGCAGTTGGCATGGGTGGCATGTAGTTCTCTTGATCCCACAAACCTGGTYCCTTCTTTAAATACCCTTCCTGGTACAGATGAACATTGCTAGGTATTCATACTTGGCTCCTGTCGCCCTGCTCCCAAGTCTATAGTCCTTGATACATCGCTGTCCCCGGAGCCTGGGTGACTCTTCATACTTCGAGCACATTGTAACCACCCTGTGGAGGAGGCCGCTCAGGCAGTCCAGGACTGGGGTCTTCTGGGCACTGGCCTAGCCTGCGCCCTTGGTCAGCACTGTCAGTAGGATGAGGTTCTACCAGCCCCCGACCCTCACAAGAGCCTCCATTGCTTCCCCCACCCCCAAGAGAGATGAAGGCCTGAACTCAGTGGTGCTTGGGTTCTATTACTCTGCCTGAGCCCTGCCTCCGATCCCCGTTCCTCCCTTCAGGGCACTGGTTCAGGTCTTAAGAGGGCTCAGAAACCAGCTAAGAGTTTGGCCTTGAATGCTGCCCACATATCTTTCCCATGCCTGGTGACTCTTCCTTGTCTGTCTAGGTGGCATGTGTCATGCTTTTGGTGAATGGTGAATCCTGGAGGAGGAGCTTGCTAGCTAGCTTGGCACGTGTGCATAAGAGGACAGGGTACCTCTGTCTGTTTCCTACTGTGACTGGCCTCTCAGGGGGTGTGGGGAGGAATTGGTAAACCGGCGGCCAGTAGAGCTGAGCCTGTGTTAATAGTAAAGGTGGCTCCAATGGTTGCTTCCCTGTGGTTGGTTGCTCTTATGCGAACTGACCTTGGGATGGCAAGAAAGGGACCTGTTTGAAGCTAGTCTTGTGCAGTGTGGGGCCAAGCCTTCCTCTGTGGCTTAGCAAGAGACACAAGTAAGGTTAAGTGTTGGCTTGAGTGTGGCCCAGTTAACAGTGAGGGGGGGGGGCTGTTAGTGAGAGGCTGCTCAGCTCTCCTTCTGATCTTGGGGATRTGCCTTTGGGGGACTCTGTAGACCTCCAGAAAGGACGAGTGGTTTTCTGGTAGGGCGGGAGCCTGGTGGACACGTGGCACCTGCACCATTCAGCTCTCTCTGGGAGGAGTCTGCCCTTGGAAACTGCTTGTTGGCTTGGGTTCGGGAAACTGCTGGACTGCTTTCGATCCCGGGTTGGATGAAGGAAAGAGGACCGTGGACAGGGCTTAGTGTATGAGTTGGGGAGTAGAGAAGGCGAGTTCTACTGTGGGAGCTGCCCTGAGCACAGTCCTGAAACCTTTGTCAGGACATGGCGTGCTAACGGCAGACTTGCCCCTGCCTGAGCTTCTTGCTTAGAGATGGAGGCAGGCATGGCAGGCTCTCTGGGRCCTCCCGTCCCCCTTTAACTCACTGTGCCTCCTGAGTCCTTAACTCTGACCCACAGTGTGGTTCCTTTGCCCTGGTCAGTCTCGGGCTTTAGAGGCCGCCTTGGGGTAAAGGTAAGGAACAGTCCCCTGGAAGGGAGGCGGGAGCGTTGTCCTCACCCCGTCAGCTGGATCCTTGCTGGTGTCTTCCAGGAGTGCGGATGGACAGGGCAAGGCCCCAGCCCTTGCATGCACCTGCAGCCCCATGACCTGAGGTGACTGTGAAGGTTGTGTCCTTCCAGGTGTGCCTGCAGTCACGTGCTGCTTCTCTGCCACTCTCGTCCCCATGGTTAGTCTTTTCATGTGTGCTGTGCCCACGGGGATGGGAATCCCATTGTCTGTGAAGCCTGGGCAGCCTCCAGTGTCAGCAGTTACAGCTTGGTTGTGGCTCGTGRCGCTCACAGGCTGCGGGGTGGCTCCCTCCAGCTGCATGTCTGCTCTTTTGCTGTTCTCTSTGAGGGAGTCAGAGCTTGATGGAGCAGGCAGGATCCAGCTCCTGCCTGCTTTGACAGAAGTGGTGGGCCTTTCCTAGAAGGCGCCACTGGGAAGGCACCGCTGAGGGCCCAGTGGAGTGTGCTGTGGAGCACAGGTGTAGTCACTGTCATCTCCCGGTCTTCAGTGAGCATCAGGGGTGCACGGGAGGGACGCTGTCAACACCGCCCGTGCAGGTGACGAGGCAGAGRCCTGCTTTAGAGGGTTCTCAACAGAGATGCTCAAGGTTGAGGAGGGAGGGGAGGACGGTGTACTACACGGACGCTTCATCGTCATACCGACCGCGCTCCCTCCCGCACAGCCTCCGCCGACCTAGCACGCTCTTGTCCCATAGCCAGCTCTGGAAAGGCTAGTGAGATGCTGTCACAGGCGGCTGAGGGGAGTCCCGGAGAATTGCTGAGCCACGGCTTGCTCAGGATGGAGCGAGCTGACGCTGGAGAAGGCTGCCCAGGAGGACAAGGCTGGTCTTCTTTTTAGACTAGAATATTAAACAGGCTGGCACAGTCCTTTGGAAAATTGAGAGGCCCTAGGGTTGGGAGGCTCTGGGTTTGGTTCCTAGCATCAAGGAGAAAAGAAACAGAAACAAACAAACACCATAAAAATAAAAATGCAAGTTAGGAGGGTGTCCTGGTATCCTGCTGCAGTGATCTTTGGATGAAAAAGCAGGGCTGCTTTCCCCATAGAAACAATATACTTGTGGCTTAAAAGTAATTTTTAAGTAAAAAATAAATAAAAAACTTTTTCCATACTGTTATTTACATACTTGGTTTTGATTCTTGTGTGAGTTTATGTGCATTACATTTACAAGTGTCTACAGTTGCCAGGAGAGGGCATTGGACTCCTGGAACTGGAGTTACAGGCAGCTGTGGGCAACCAGGTGTGGGTGCTGGGGACAATATGGATTCTTTGCAAGTACTCCTATCTGCTGGACAGTTCATCTAGTCTATAAGTAGACATTTAAAAGAAAAAAAATCTGTAACTTTAAGATTTGTGCTTCAAAATCTTGCTTATTTTTGATGACAGATGTGAGCTTTTGGGCATCACCTTGAAAGCTTTCATACAAAGTATCCTTTGGGAGCCGTGCACCATGGACAGAAAGGATGCTGTGCCTTGGTAAGGGGGTATACTTAAGAAAGTAATCAGGATGCTCAAGTTCAAACACTTGTTTTTGATGATGCAGAAAGAACCTAAGCTGCAGGAGTGCCCGCCCTTTCCAGGAACCATCTCTAGTGTTTGCTGTGGCTGGTGTTGCTGTGATGAGGCCAGGTCAGAGGCTCTCCCAGCCTGTCAGGGTTGCTTTCCCCTTAAGCAGAGTTGGATGGTATGCTGACCTGATAAGGCTGCCCAGGAGAGCGTGGCTTGCAGCAAAGTCAAGCCAGTGATGCACTCTGCATGCCTCTGAGCAGGGCAGCCATGTCCTCTTCCCATTTGGCATGTRCACGGACTCAAACAGCATTGTTCACTGTTCTGTAGTCAGGTAGCAAAGTCCAGTGCACTGGGCTTGGACCAGCTATCAGTCACATTCTTCCGGTCACTTGAGGATGGTTTGGGTGGCTTCTCCGTTCAGCAGGGCAGAGGGCTGAGTGTCAGCTGCTTGTTGTCACATCCGTCTCCAGGGCCCRCTCACAGGCACATTCCTGCAGTTACGGCACTTGGGGAGACTCCTCTAAGGGCTCACATGATTTTGTAGGTCCATTCAGATGGTCTGTCTTCAGGCCATACAGTACAGTGTGACCCATAGACTATTTCATCAGAACCACAGGTTTGGGCATGGCATGCTGTCTGCTGCACACAGGCATTGTTTAGTAGGAAGACAGCACTGTTGTGGGAAGAGGAGGCCATGATTGTCTTGTCCAGCACTGTCTTCTGCGTGGACATCAGCCCATCGCAGTGACTCCTGCGTATTGCCAGTCGTGTCTTCTGGCTTGATTGTCACCCCTGAGGCTGGGCTATTGATGACAAGAACAGTGTGCGCTCTTCCATGCCTCTCACAAATGAACCGTTCTTTAGTCTACCATTTAAAAAAGTTTACACAAGAGCCACGTGATTGCACAGAAAGTGTTCCAGCCATGAGGGCACCTGCATTGATCAGATTGTCATGGTGGCCCATTTAAGTTGCCACTTGGCAATGACAAAACAGCCCATCGTTGCTCTGTAAGACGTGGCCAACACCGGACGGGAAGCTTGGGTGCCGGGGATGGTGGTTTGCTCATGGCCGCCTCTTGGAGGAGCAACACGACCCCACAATTCTTGCCTTGGCTCTTCTGAGCCCCACTCTGAATGTGGCATAGCGTCAAGCKCTCTGCCCCTGCCTCCCTACACTCCCAGCACCAAGGACCTGTGTACTAAGAAAGATGCAAAAGACAAATAGATTTGGTGTGCAAAAGTAAAGAAGACTTTAGTTTTTGTCTTAGGCATTTTAAACATAGACTGAGTTTTGCATTGATTTTTAAATGCAAAACTCTCTCTGAGAGTTTAACTAAGACCTGCAGCACAGGATGAAAACATTAACAAATACACAGGATGAAAAACGTGTAGGAAAGTCTCACGCCACATCTGAAAGGTATTCCCGTTTGCTTATATAATTTTTCTTTTTAAAAACTGGATAGTAACAGAAAAGTCAGAAAACCTGGGTAAGYTTGGAGACTGACTGACCCACCTGCTGAGCGTTGCTGTCATCTGTGCTGTTTGCTGGCCTCCYGCGTGTGCTAGATGGGCTGTGTCAAGGCTTGGGACACGTGGGTTCTACACAGGCTTATCTTTTCCCAGACGACAGGTCCCTTTCATAGGGACAACCTTGAATCAGTGGCTTGTGACACTCATTTGCCTTTTAGAAATTTTTTATTAAATATATTTACATTCCAAATGTCCCCCCCGCCCCAAGCCCAGAGTTCTTCACCCTACCCCCTTCCCTCTGAGAGGGTGCTCCCCCACCCACCTACCCACCCAAACCTCACCTCTACCCCCTCCAGCATCCCCTTCCCATCTCTACAGGATTTAGGCACATCCTCTCCCACTGAGGCCAGACAGGGCAGTCCTCTGCTACACGTGTGCTGGGGGCCCATGTGTGCGCTTCGGTTGGTGGCTTAGTCTCTGGGAGCTCTGAGGAGTCCGGGTTAGTTGATACTGTTGTTCTTCCTATGGGATTGCTGCTTTGCACAACTCTGTGGCTCTTCCCGGTGTTTGTTTTCTGAGTGACAGCAGTGGGCATAACCTTCGAGTTCTGTCCTAGGAATGATTGGGACACAGTCGAAGTATTCCCATTTTCACCTTGTTCTGTGTCTCGTGTTGGGGAGCATGCACTTGGTTCTGAGAACATGCTTCACTGGCCCAGTCACATACTTAGGTGTCTGGTTCTGTAAGTCCCACACCTCAGTTTCCCCACCTGAGAAGTAGGGCCAGTGACCTAAGTCAGTTTGTGAGCTGGTCAGCATGTGTGAGAAAGGCTGCTCCTTCCCCCTTTCTTCCCTCAGGAAATGGAAACCAAAAATGGGCTTCTTGTTGCCAGCAGGAAAGCCTTCCTCTTCTTTCTTTTCTTAAATAGATGAAGCTACAGACTCAGAGCTTCCTGTCTTAGAGAGGGAGGAGGGTGTGGACTCAGCTGAGACCAGTGTTGTCACCCGGGAGTTCTGGGTTACCCCTTCCCCCAATCCTTGTATTTTAAATGCAGACTGCTCTGTAGTGAGTCCATTGTCACTGTGTGTGTGTGTGTGTGTGTGTGTGTGTGTGTGTGTGTGTGTGTNTGTGTGTATGTGTATGTATGTGTGCGCGCGCGCTCTGCTGTAACTGGAGTTAGGTTGGTTTCAGTTCTTAGTCTCTGCTCCAAGGGGAGATGCGAGTGGTCGTGGATGACCCTTACTCTGAGTTCTGTGTCTCTTCCTACACAGTTGGTGGGTTGCAGGGAAGAAAGCAGTGTGCCGGGGCACCACRTCAGTGCAGAGTGGCACARTCCTGGGTAGTGGCCGCTCTTCTGTGTCCTAGCTGGCACTTGGAGGGTGGCCAGTGCAGGTGAAAAACTAAATTGAACTTTAATTTATTGATTTGTTTTGTGGCATTGAGAATCGATCTGAGCGTCCTGGGCTTGCCAGGCAGACATTGTACCTGTGAGCACCCTCCTGAGCTCTTATTTAATTTTAGTTAAAATTTAAATGGCCCTGTGTTTGGACAGTGCTGACTTTGTGCAACTTTATGTTTATTTGAAATAGTTTAGCTTGGTAAGTTGCTGATATAAATTGAAACTCAACAGCAGCAAGCAGAGTGTCGCTCAGCAAGTTGCTATGGAGGAAGCTCTGGAGTTCACGTTTCTGAGTTTCCAGTGCAAATCCTTCATGAAAGGCTGAGGTCTTCGTGACTGAAGAGCATGGAGCAGGGAGAGTGCAGCCTGGAGCACTGAGGAGTGGAGCAGTTCTGGTCMGCATACAGAAGATGGAGCAGGAGCAGGCTGCTGATAGTTTACGAATGGCTCGCCTTCCAGGTCTCTCCACCTTTAACAGCTTCCCAGTCCCCCGCAGCTTCTGTGCACAGGGCTCTTGGAGGCGCCTGAACCCTGTTCCACTTGCCTCTCTGACTTCCTGGTTCATAGCCACACAGAAGCATTGTTTTTTGTGTTTTACAGGCACAAACCCAGTCTAGATTAGCTAAGATGGTCTGGCAAAGAGGCCTGCACTTGTGCATGTTGCTGTTGCTGAGGGAGATAGCTACCACAGACTAAKGATCTAGCGAGGCATAAGGCAAAGCCAAAGGTAGATTCATAAGTGGCCTTTCCTGTGCCRGGGGTTGCCTTTCCTAGTGAGGACAGGCAGATTCAGAGCCTTCCTGTAGCTGCTTGCCTGCAGAGGGGCACAGGAAGCCTTTTGAGATGGGGTCTTGCTTCCTGGGCTGTCTAGAGGTTGAATTTTGGGAGAGGCAGAGAAGCTGTGAGATTCTGCCTCGTGAACTCTTACCTGACATCTCCTGGAAGAGCCAGGCACCCCTGCAATCCCAGAACAGCTCATTTGAACGAGATGAGAGCAATCTTCAGGAGATGCTCTGATCTYGTCCAAGGGTCACCTAGGAGGTGATAGAACTGGACTCAGATGTAGGTTTCTTGCCTGYCAAGTCCATGCACTTGACCAGTGCCTTCCAGAGGGAACATGAGTTGGGTCMGAAGCATGATTTGGCAGAGACAAGAGGGGAAGCATAATGAAGAGTATTTTTGGTCACAGGCATCTTCTCAAAATTGAAGTAACAGTTTAGAAAGTGAAGGGCAGCTCTGATATGGTATCCAAAAGTAAAGAAAGCACTTGGCATGATCTGGGAAACAAAGGAATTCGTAGGATAGCTGCTAGTTACCTTGTGAGTGAGTCACCAGAGACCAGTGTGTGCATGGAAGCAGGGTGGCCGGAAGGAAGGCCACAGCATTGACATGGCACTCTGAACTGCAGGGTGGGCTACTGCACAGTTTGGAGCTTGTGGGGAGCGGCTTGTGGCCGAAGAAAGCTCACTGCGCAGGCTCTGCCTCTTTCCCCTTTTCCCACCGGGCCGCAGCCTGCTGCTCTAGCTGCTTAGAGCCATTACTGGCCCCACTGACCCTCACCTGTGCCAGGCCTCCCTCTTATCCCTTTATACAGTGTTTCCTGCTGCCCTCAGKATGCTCCAGGAGATACGGCACAGAGAAACAATCCACCCAGAATGGCTGTCAGTGGAGCCCAGGCCCTGGGATTTCCTGGCTCACTCATTAACTAGGARCAAGGTAGAGGGACTTGCCAAAGAGGTGAGGCTATTAGGAGCAATGCCTGTGGATTCCAGGCTCTGGCTCCTCTGGAGAGAGGCCAGATACTGCTAGAACCCTTTGCTTCTGAGGACGGGTCTTTGAATGTCCCCGAGGAACATGAGCGACACTAATCTAGTAGCAGAAGGACAGGGAGCTCTGTACTACTAGAGATGGGCTCTTCACCTTTCTACAAGACAGTTACAGGTGACTTCAGAGCACTGATGCCTGATCATTTATTCATTGTTTTGTGACTTAGGGGTACCTGCTGCTGCTGTAAACTTGGGGCTGTTCTGTCTCAGCCTCCCAGCTGCTGAGATTACAAACGTGAGCCATCATTTCTGGTACCAATTTTAAAATAATGATGTATTGGTAAAACTAGCTCATTTTCTTAAAAGTGGAAGCTTTAACTCAGTCCCATCACCCAGAAATCTCCAGGATAATTAGATGACCACAGCTGTAGATGCTATTCTCCAAGATCCTGTAGATATTACTTGGGGCCATCAACAAAAAAACTCAMTAGAATCATYTTCATGTAAATTGTAGTAAATTATTTATTTTACTTCAGTAAGAAATGTGCAGTTTCAAATAGAGACATGGCCCCTGAGAGTGACTGCCGTGCCTGAGAATGTAAACTGAT
>BDUI01005840.1:13520-24093 GCA_002335545.1 Apodemus speciosus
TTGCCTGTGGAGGACTGGCTTCTTGTTAATGATGAGGGAGGAACCCCAACCTGTAGAAGACAAGCACCTTTACCTGGGCAGGTGGTCCTGGGCTACATGAGAAGTCTGGCTAAGCATGCGCCTCAGTGAACCAGCAAGCACCGCTCCTCTGCTTCAGGTCTGCTGAGTTCCTGCTGTTGGGTGTCCCTCATTGATAAACTGCAGCCTGGAGGTGCAGGCCACATAGTGACTGGCTGTGACCTGGAAGTGTCGCATAAGCCCTTTCCTCCCCGAGTTGCTTTTGATCAGTGTTTTATCGCAGCAGCACAGGTTTAACCCTGGCTGCCCCGGCTGCCCGGGGGTAGCTGCTGCACACGGAGCTTCCTTCTCTCCAGTTCCTCTGGTCAGGCCTGTCCTGTGCAGTAGAGCTGTCATGGCCACCCCACCCGCCTTCCTTCAGAGCCTCCACACCATGTAGAGCGCTGTGTAGAAGATAGGTACCAGGTAGATTCCTGGAGCTACTCAGAGTAGCTAGTGGGAGTCCCCAAACACCCACGGGCTGTGTTCCAGCCGACAGCCTTCCACTTATTTTGAGCCCGCAGTCGAAAAAAAACGTTTGATCGTCTGGGACAAGGTTTTCTAATTTGTTTCTGATTCAGAGATTTCTAATTTGTTCAGATACTAGTTGCCGTGTGACATAATTAAATAAAAGTGATTTATAATGAGTTAACCACGTCAGTTAACGATGCTTTAAAGATTACCTGCCTCAGACTCGTGGAAGCAGCCCCTGACTCTTCTGTGGGGTCCTGTACTGCCTCCTCAGTAGCCCATTCCCTCCGACAGTAAAGAGGGACAGTAAAGGGGCACCTGCAGCAGCTCAGTGCAGTGCGTCCCCTGCACCTGTGTCAAAGGACGCTGCAAGCCCCTCCTGTCCTGGCTGCTCTGCATGTGCCACTGGGTACTACTAACCTGCCGCTGTTAGCGTGTGTTTGTGCATGTGTGATCATGTGTGAGAGTGTGTGCGTGTGTGTGTGTGTGTGTGTGTGTGTGTGAGAGAGAGAGAGAGAGAGAGAGAGATAGACAGACAGACAGACAGACAGACAGAGACAGAATTGTTTACTTTCAAATATTTTTACCAAGGGACAATTTTCTGGCAAAAATGGTTCCCAAAGTGAAGGGTTTTGGTCTCAGGAACTACTGATTTTAAAGTTTTTTTGAGGCTGGGTTTACTGGGCCACACCTTTCCAGCACTAGGGAGGCAAGGGCAGGTGGATCTATGTGAGTTCAAGGCCAGCCTGGTCAACATAGCAAGTTTCAGATCAACTATAGCTATGGAGTAAGATCATGTCTGAAACCAGCAACAGTAAACACTGAAGAAGTTGGGGGAGGGGAGAGAATAGGTTAACAGTTGAGGAATTGAGGAGGTGTCAAAGTTTGATTAGCAGAGTCTGGAAAGGGAAATCAGCGCTTGAAGTCAGTGCAGGTCCTCACATCCCTTTCCTGTAGAATTGGGAACCGATGGGATGAATGGGCGGGGCAGCTCTGCGGGTAAGGGAGGTGAGGGTAATAGTTGTAGAGCCGTGGGCCTGGGGCAGCAGAGAAGTCGTGCTAGCAGCTCACAGTTGGTGAATTACACGCTGTAGGGCCACCTGCTTCCTGTGTGTGCTTTCTGGATTGTTCGAGTACCCTCCCCCTTTTATGTATATGAGTGTTTTGCCTGCCCGTGTCTGTGYACCAGCTGAGATCCTGGTGCTCTGGGGAGGATGGAAGAACATGTTGGGTCTCCTGGAAGTGGAGTAGAAATGGTTAGGAGCCTCCATGTGGGTGCTAGAAAGGGAACCTGGGTCCTCTTAACCCCTGATCCATATCTGCAGCACCAGCCCTCTTTTTCTTTTGATGTGAAGCCTCAGTCACATCCGGGTGTTTCGGGGTTTCTCTGCCTGTTTGTGTGTGTGTGTGTGTGTGTGTGTGTGTGTGTGTGTGTGTGTGTCTCAGCATCCCTCTGCCGGCCGAGGCTCTGCTTGTTTCTGTGTGCTCCTTACTGCTGCAGGGCAGCTGCTGGCCTAAGGGTGAGGACACAGGCAGTGCCTTCCGACAGCTTACAGGTGGTGCTTGTTGGGAGTGGGGAGCCCAAGCTGAAGGTCTGGGATCCTGGGAGGAACTGGGGGAAGGCATAGGACCCAGGAACCTAAGGAAGGGGCTGCGCCAGCCAGCTCGGACTTGCTTGGATTATCTGGGACAGCACGTCTAAAGTGAAAACTATCCTCAGAATGGCCATCGCTTTCCTTGGTAGCTAGATTTGGCATAGAGAGATTTGGTTTGGCTTAATAGCTGGACTCCTTTCTTCTTAAGAATAGCCCAGAGATCCAAGCTCCCTGTCTCTGACCTGACACTAAAGACAGACATTGATGGAATATACAGAAGATGTGAGAAAAATCTGTCATATCTTCCTCCAGTGTTCTGAGTTGGTCTCGTGTGGCCTCAGTTGGGAGGCTGGTTCAACTCCCCATTCTCATGCCTCCACCTCCCAAGGGCTGGATTATAGCCCTGGGCTGCCACACTCCTGCAGTTGGAGACTGACAGGCCCCAGGGTATGAAAGGGAAGCCCTGACTCAGAGCACAGGGCCTGCCTCACACAGCCTCCAGCACACCTCCTTATCTCCTTCACCCGCCCCTGGTGGAGGCTCCAGGATCTAGGGAAGAATTGGAGTAGGGCCGCCACATGAAGCCAAGAGGTTTCTCAGCATTGTCCCTTAGCTGGCAGGACCTTCCCTGCACAGGTCCGGTGGACAGTGACAGAGTCATGACTGACCCACTGGCTGTGGGACCCATGAGAGCTGGGGCAGGAGGCAGCCACAGGGTCTTGAGGTGTGCCCAGACATGAAGTGATGCTCTCCTTCCTGTCCTCGCTGACCATAGTTTGGTGGTGTCTTAGTGACCCTGCTTGCTTTGGGAAAGGCCAACAGGAGGCTTGGCTTTTTGTCTAACCCCCTTATCTCAGAGGCTAAAGGCAGCCCAGTGGCAGTGTCCTGATCTGAACACAAAGCACACATTCTTTACTGACCGCCCCCCCCCCCAGCAGTTTGTAATATTTATATCCCATTTATCATGACTTCAGAAGGATACCTGCCTTGCTGGTAGGCCCGMACACTGGAATTAGGACACCTGTGTTTTACTGGGCACCACTTCTTGCTCTGGGCACTTACAGGTCATGGCCTTACTCACCCTGGAGGAGTGCCAGCCACTTCCGTCTTGGCCCCGTGAGTGATCGGACAGGACCGCACACTGTGGCGCGGCCTTTGCTGTGGATCAGAGGACACTCCCCAGCTTTCTTCCCTGGAGTATCAGGGAGGGAAGGCCCTACTGGTAAAGATGCACCTGATCCAGGAAGCCCAGCGTGAGGCCTGAGGAGCAGGGGAAGCCACTGCCTCATGCTGTTGGTACTTCAGACAGCTTAAAAGGTTGGCCGTGTGCGCCGCATAGCTAGTGAAGACCTTGAGTCATGTTTTGGCTGTGAACCTCTCTGTCTACAGGATGTCTGAGTGTGGCCAGTTTGAGCTATGCCTGAGATTTTCGTGAGCTAGCCTCAGTGTTCTGTTGTGACTGGGCCAGTTATTTAATCTTTCTTTCTGTCTTTGAACCCTGCTCTCAGGCTTCAGACTCTGCTGTTCTCATCCTGAGCTCTTCTGCTCTGGACCTAGTGGACAGCCAGCAGGAGCTCCTGTGGATTTGTGTGTCTTTCCTGTCTCAGGCTCTGCGTGCTGCCTGTCAGGAGGCGTACAGTGACTCGGGATGCCTTGGCTAGGGCTTGAACCTTTGGCTGGCCACTGTGCTGCACTGCTGTTCATTGAAAAATGGCTGTCCTGAGTGTAGCTTTCGGACTGACATTGTTTTGAATGCATCTTTAAAGGCTAGTTGTAAATACATTGTTTGGAACTGACAAGAGTTTGTCTGTGGAATTGCACCATACTGTGAGATTTTCATTTCATTATATATGTTTGTAGAAAAGAAACTGGGGGCTGGGAAGACGGACTTGGGCTTGGTTCCAGCACCCACCTGGGAGCTCACTGCAGTGTATAACTAGGTCCAGGGGGTCTGACGGCCTCTGAGGGCGCGCTGTGTACAAATGGCCCACAGCATATGTGCAGGCAAACCCCGTACACATACTTATGGATAGTAATAAATAAGCTGGACTTTTAAATTGTCATTTTATGTGTATGAGTGTTTGGTACATATCCGTGTAACATGTACTGTGCCCTCAGAGTCCAGAAGAGGGCGTTGGGTCCTTTAGAACAAGCCTCTCCAAAGGCTTGTGAGCCACCTCATGGCTGCTGGGAATTGAACCTGGGGTCTGCTGGAAGAGGAGCGAGTGCTCTTAACTACGGAGACATCACTCCAGTCCCAGAAGCTGGGTTCTGAGCGGCTCCAAATATATTTTGAACTATAGGAAAAGGTAGAATTCTGCTTAATTGTAACTCTCTCACTTTTCTCTTTTATCCGCCAGACTTCATGAGGAGATAATTGACTTTTATAACTTCATGTCCCCTTGTCCTGAAGAAGCAGCCATGAGAAGGGAGGTGGTGAAACGGATCGAAACTGTGGTGAAAGACCTCTGGCCCACAGCTGACGTGCGTATCTTGTTTACCACAYGCCAGTCCATGTGATTGTGTCACCTCGTCCATGTGCACCCACGCTTCCTGTTACCACAGTAGAGTGGCTCTCCAGGCAGTCCTGGGCCGCAGCACCTGGGAAGGGACTGCTCGGACAAGCACTCTCCACTCCACTGCATCAAGCGCTGTGTAGTCCAGCTTATGAATATTATATTCTCATAGTCATTCATTCTGCCCGCCCCTCCTCTTTTGCTCTTGTTTTAAAACTGTTAAGGTTAGAAATCTCCCTCCTGCCCCACCCGCACTTGCTGTCACTGCAGTGCACAGCATGGAACACGCTGGTTTCATTTGAAAGCACCAGCAGAGCATGGTGGCGATGCACACCTTTGGTCGCAGCCCTCAGGCGGCAGAGGCTGCGAGTTTGAGGCTCGAGTGGGCGACATAGAGAAACCCTGTCTCAGGACATAGCAGGACGCAAGTGCTTTCTGGTATGGCGCTCGAGTGAATGAGTGTGTCTATGGAGATGAGGTATTTGCCTGGTTGTACTCCGTGGTGCAGGCAGCCTGGGTAGGTCAGCTGACCAGTGGCTAATCACCTGGCCTGGGTTTGGATGTCAATAAATGTACAAAGAATTTTCTCGTTTGTTGTAGCATTTCACCTGCTCCTTCCCCTAATGTCCAAGCTAGTTTTGTTTGTCCTCACGTCTTGCAAGGCATGATGGGAGCCTGCTGACTTGAACTGTGGGACTCTCTCTTTCAGGTGCAGATATTTGGCAGCTTTAGTACAGGCCTCTACCTTCCAACAAGGTGAGTGTCAAGGCTGATGCCCTGAGGCTCGAATAGCAGCTAAAGGGGGACTGTGGGGCCCGGGGAGGAGACAGAAAGCAGTATTTGTTAGCCCAGTATAAGGCAGCAGCTTGCTTGCGTGGCATGCTTCTGCTTGCATTTCATTTCTTACGGAACAGAAATGTTGGGCATCAGACAGAAAAATGAGTGGGAACTGCCTCAGTCCCCTGCTGGCTGAATTGTAAACTGCAGATAGAAGCTTATTTAGCTCTCAGTTCTGGGGACTTAAAAGTCTAAGATCCAGAGGCTGTAACTGGGTCAAGCTTTCCTTTTTATAACAAACCCACCCTGTAGCAGAGGTCTTGATCCGTTTATGAAGACATTGCCCCAGAGCCTACGCACTTCAGGAAGGAGAGGCCTGTGCTGTTGGCTGGGGGCCACAGTTCAGTGYGAGTCTTTGGGGTTGTGAGAGTGAATAGAAAGGGTTAATGACATTCAAGCACGGTTCTKTTAGAGCAGTATTTCAGGGAGACCTTTATGTAGAAGAAGTGTCAGATTTACATCCTAAAATTGTTTTCATAGTTTCATATGTATAACGTATCTTTGTTGTATATGCTGGGTAGCATTTGGAGCTACCTTGCTAGCATAGCATATGGCTGTGATGTCAGGACTTAGGGGCTGGCATGGGCAAGGGTTCTAGAAGCCAAGTAGATTAAAAGTCTTCAGGGATCTCCAGGCCATGAAGCAAGAGCCAGTGACGATAGTATAGATAGCTGGAAACAGTTCACCCATTTCCCCTGTTGACTACTGGGGCTCTGAGGACCTTTTCACTCTGGCTTTACATACTTAGATGACTTGAGCTGCATTCAGTGCTCAAGGCTTAGGTGCTTATGGGGCCTTGTTGGTGGAGAGGCAACATGCTGTGGCGCTGGTCTTCCTCGCGGCAGGCCACCTCCTGGGAGGCGTGTTGTGACCGATACACCTTTCTCTTCTGTCCAGTGACATAGACCTGGTTGTCTTTGGAAAGTGGGAGCGCCCTCCATTACAGTTGCTGGAACAAGCCCTTCGGAAGCACAACGTGGCCGAGCCATGCTCCATCAAAGTTCTTGACAAAGCTACAGTGAGTATTGGGGCTGACACCTTCACCTGAACGTGAGTCCCCGTGTGCGGTCAGTGTCCTCCGGGTTTCCTCGCAGTGGTTACTGGTTCTGTTCTGAAGATTGCCCTCCTGTGGTGTAACCACACCAGCTACCACCTTCATGCTTTACCAGCTGAGGACCTGTTTGGTGATAAGTGGACTTGTTTCCATTGTGAGATCTTCACTCGTGGCCCTAAAAGACAGACTTGTGTCTGTGTGTGTCTGTGAAGTGAGACAAGGAAGAACTCACTGAGGAGAAGCTAGCATCCATGTGCTGTGGTCCTGGGGGTAGTTTAGGGATCTGTGGCTGTGGTCGTGGCGGTGGTGTGTGTGAGAAAGACAACACGCTAACTTATACTGAAGGAGGGAAACCTAGAGTTCCCTTTGTTGTCCAGACCCGTGTCTGTGTAGGAAAGGCGCTGTCAGGGGAAGCTGGAAGATGAGATTGCTTCTGAGAAGTTCCTGGGAAAGTTCGTCACAGTGGCTCAGGTTAGACCGTGTATGATCTCAGCCCGTGGCCCTGGTATGTACCAGTCACCAGCAGTGCTGTGGGCTGGTGTTTCAGTTTTGAATTGGTGTGTTACCTGTCTGTAGGGTTTTTGGGGAGAGTGAAGAGTTTCAGTCCAGTGGCTGTAAGCTCTGTTGGTACTTTTGCTGGGGTGGGTGAGTATTTAGATGGAAGGAAGCATGCCCACTGTGGGCTGGATCTTCACAGTATCTGGACTGTCCCTTCCCAGCAGTCCCTGTAGGCCTGGCTCTCACACTGCTTTTTATCCACCGGAACGGTGGACGTGAACCTTAGTGAGAGGCAGGAGACTATGTTGCTTGTACTCCAGCTGACCGCCAGGCACACGGGCAAGCACCCACAGTTAAAGCAAGAGAAAGGCTTTGAGCTCCATTAAACACTTGGGTAGAGGTGACCAGGGTCCTGCCGTGTGTGATCCAGGGTCCTGCCGTGTGTGGTCCAGGGTCCTGCCGTGTGTGATCCAGGGTCCTGCCGTGTGTGATCCAGGGTCCTGCTGTGGTCCATCTCTGCTGTGTTTATTTTTTTGGCTTTAATTCCTTATCCAGGGAGAAATGCAGCTGTCTTAGCCACTCTGACCAGACAGGCTTGTGCAGTTAGTGAAATGAGGCTCTTTGACAGTAAGGGAGGCATCAGGGACTTGCCTTCGGAATTGTTATTCAGATGGAGAAGAGCTTATGGGTGGCCTGAGGTTCCTGAGTTCTTGAACTTTTCAAAATCCAGACAGAGCATTTGAAGAATGTTGGGTACAACTGCCTAGTCCTCCTGGATTCCCTGCTTCAGAGTGTKGAGAAATGTGTAACTTGTCCTCAGTTACTGACTGTCATACCCCAGATGCAGAGGGTGTGTTCACTCGCATTCGCTCTCCTTCCCTCTCCCTCTCCCCCTCCCTTTCCCTCTGGATCTTGAAATGCAGGGCTTTGTGTGTGTGTGTGTTGGGGGGGGGGCAGCCTTCTCTGCAACAGCTGCTCCACAGCTCCACAGTACGGCTGGGAGTGCTGCTGTGTCTGTCTCATTGTGTGAAACCCTGCCCTCTGGATTCACAGCGCAGACGTGGGGCTCGCCTTGGTTGTGCATGTGCAGGTCAGGCCTCCCCCTTGAGTCCTCTTTCTCAGGCTCCCGTCCCCTCRTGCTGTCCCACCCAGAGTTGGCCTGCAGGAGATGGTGGAGTRGAGCCCGTGAGGAGAGGACAGATCACGGGCGTCATGTGGGCCTCTGGTGACCACTGAGATTAACTCCTGACAGAGCCCTTCTCTTTAAAACTGACATTCATGACCGCCAATTCCCTTTTGTGAGGAGAGAATGGTGAGTGGCTGTCTAGAGACGTTGATGTCACAGCAGTTTGTCAACTGCATCCTCACAGGTGCCCATCATAAAGCTCACAGATCAGGAGACTGAAGTTAAAGTCGACATCAGCTTTAACATGGAGACTGGCGTGCGGGCAGCGGAGTTCATCAAGAATTACATGAAGGTACTGTTGTCGCAGGTCCCCAGTAAGGACAGGGGTATGAGACCCTGTTACTCACTTTTCTCATGGACGTTAAAAACCTTGGCACGGGTTCTTGGCAGCAGTACAGACAGAGCAATCCCCAGGTTCTGTCCCGGTCTGTGGAGGCATCAGGAAGTGTGTAGTTGTTTTCTGATTGGCTGAGTGGACTGACTGCTTGCATTTTAGCGCACTCTGGGGAAATGCTCCGTTGCTACACTCCCGGCTTCCGTCTCACTTGCCAGACCCCGTCTAGGCTGGCTTGGTTTGGAGGCCTCTGCTTGTGAGTGGGACAGTGGTCGGCGCCCGAGCTGCTGCTTCTGGAGCTCAGCCCAACACAGCCAGCCCCGCGGGCTCTCTCCRTTGTCAGTTCCTCCCCCRTCGTCTCATCAGGAGCAGTTGTCCCCTTTCCTTGCTCTGTCTCCCTGCGTTCACTAGTTCTGCTCTCAGGGCTGAGCCMCTGCTTACTGAGTGCTGGCATTCTTGTGTCCCACTGACACTTGCAGTCACTGCCTGGGCTGGGAGGGCATTACCCCCTCAGCTAGTGTGAATCCTTAAGCCTAAAATTGGAGTCATATTTTTTGGGGGGAGGAGAGAGCAAGAGGATGGGTCAGGGATTCTTCCTCTCACGGGAAGTTTGTCTAGAGCTCCTTTAAAAGTACATCAGCTATGGGCGTTGGAGAAAGAGCTCAGAGGTCAAGAGCATTAACTGGTTTTCTCAGTTCAATTTCCTGCTGGGAACCAGCTATAATGAGATCGGGTGCCCTCTTCTGGCCTGCAGGTGTACATACAGGCATAATTAAAACAAAAAAAGTCTATCCGTTGACCGGATGCCTCTTCTTGGGTTTACAGAAGTACTCGCTACTGCCATACTTGATTTTAGTGTTGAAACAGTTCCTCCTGCAGAGGGACCTGAACGAAGTCTTCACAGGCGGGATCAGCTCCTACAGCCTCATCCTGATGGCCATCAGCTTCCTGCAGGTGAGTGGGCGGGCCTCTGCCCTGTGCTCTGGGTACCGTGGGCCCGCCAACCCCGTGGGTCAGCAGCCCTGCCGTGGGTAGATTCTGTGGGTGCAGGTCTCAGATGTTAGGTGAAGCCCTCTGTACTTAAGGAAGCTCAGCCGKCCGTTTACTGCATGAGAACTGTGCTTTGTTCATTTGGGGCAGGAGAGCAGGGATTGGTTTAATCCTAGACAAATCATGAAAGCCTCTTCCACTGGTACTTATCTGTAATTCCCAAATACTCTGAGAATAAAGGGCAGATACCAACATGGGGATGAGATGGAGAAATTTCCTTCTATTTTTCTTTCTTTCTGCGTTTTYGAGATAAAGTCACTCTAGTCCTGGATGGCCTAGAACTCACTGTGTAGCCCAGGCCAGCTTTGGACGCATGGCAGTCCTCTTGACTCAGTTTCCCTGGCGCTGAGGTCGCACATGTGAGCCACTYTGCCTGACACGCCTACGATTGTTGGTCTTCAATCCGGTGTCATCTCTGCGTGTCCGAGCGAAGCATGAGGAGCTGCCCTGTGAGCACCGGCCTCCTCCCCTTGCTGGCTGGCTGGCTGGCTGGCTGGCTGGTGGTGTTGAGCCAGAATCTCTTACTTATAAGTCATACTGACCTGAAATTCACTTTGTAGCCCAGGCTGGCCTTGAACTAGTAGCAAGTATTCTGTCTTAGGCTCCCAAGTACTGAGATTATAGATGTGAGTACCTGCTGACCCATGTATAAAATAGTTCGTACGTTAATTAGCTTTATTGCATTTATGTTTGCTTGAGAAAACATTTGCCCTGTGTTTTAGCCACCCAAGTGTATGTTCTCATGTGCATCACTGAAAGTGTATGTATGTTTCCATGGCTGCCCACGTCCGTGTCCCCACGTACATCCCTGGTTCTCCTGTGCGTGCGCATGCTGAGGGCTGGTTATTCCCAATGACACTGCTAGCCTGCASGTCAGACTAGAGCTCGGACTGGTGTGCGCAAGCTTTGATGCAGACTTGATGCTCCTGAAGCGTCGCCCGCAGGCCACCGACCTCTTTTTACAGCGACAGTGCC
>BDUI01005840.1:53133-64316 GCA_002335545.1 Apodemus speciosus
AGAGAGGAAGAGGGGGAGAGAGGGAGAGGGGGAGAGGAAGAGAGAGAGGGAGAAGAGGGAGAGGGGAAGAGGGAGGAGAGGGAGAGAGGGAGGGAGAGGGAGCAGGAGAGAATTCTGAGGTTCCCCTGAACACAGAGGAAGAGGGTGGCTTGAGACGGAGGACAGGTGACCACCCGTCTGCCACGACTCAGACTTTAAACCGCGGTATGCCGGTGCAAACGAGCCAAAGCTATTGGCCTAGGCATTTATTCCCATAAAAGGAGTCCCAGAGTCGTTATTCCGGAGACCTTATGTGCAGGTGGGAAAGCCGGCAGATACAATCACCACGGAGCCAAGCCCTCTTGATGGAGACACGCCTTTCTAGCCACAGAAGCACTGCGGTGGACGGCCAGTGTGAGCTGGGCAAGTGGAAGCCACAGCCCGGGGACAGGGAGGACTCCGTTACCAGGCCGGCTCGCTCTCCCAGGCCTGGTCCAGGAAGGGGTTCTGGACTCGGGCTGTTTTGGTGAACAGACTTATGGCCTCATGAAAGGATAGCAACTTGGTGAAGGGCCTGAAAGCAGCCACCACCTAAATAWTCCGTATTTCACCAGTGAATGAATTCGCTAATATCTGTCCATCATGCCCCGTCCTGGAGGTGCCTGAATGTGTGAACAGGCCACCTCTGTTTCTCACCAGCGTGGCAGACAGCGCCACAGGGTGACGTAGGGGTCACAGTTAGCTCTGTGGCCTTCACCCTTGGCAGCTGCCTCTCCTCCCCATTGGCCCCAGGGTATCTCTGAGTGCAGCCCAACACAAAGCTATAACTTACTTAAAACATTATAATGCTCTATTGTAATTTTTTTTTAAAAAAAAAAACAAACTTGATTTCCTGGTTCTCAACTGTGAACCTTTTAGATGACACCATGTCATGGTGTCGGAAGGCTGACGAGTCTCAGGCCGAATGATCATGGGAGACGTTTTGCTCTATTTCCAGCTTYTACTCGGTCTTGGGAACTCTGTGAGTCACAAGCCCTATGTGTCCTGGGTTACCCGTGCCCCACCCTTCTTTCTTTCCCCTTGTTCAGTATGGGGAGTCTCAGGTCAGCGAGTCAACTAGGAAGGTGAGCCCAGGAGAGGAGCGCGGCCCGGGTGGGGGTGGGGCATTTTATCGTCACACCTGAATAAACTCAGGCCAGTTCTAGTGAAGGGAGAATTTGTCACTTAGGTTTCCTCAGAGGACGGGACAGGACAGGTACCCACATTGGAATGGCCAGGGGGCGGAACACAGGCGTCTGGCCTTCACYGGGATGCTCCCTGGGGAGTCAGGACAGAAGTGTGGCCGCGGGACRGTGGGCTCGTGCCAGGGTCCGAGATCCTGGTACCCACCTGAGACAGTAGGTGTCTCCCTGCTCCTGACTAGATTCYTGGCCTGGGACATGTGCCAYACGTCCCACATAAGGAAATGTGACCTGTCATGTAGCCCAAAAGAGAGTTCTCCATGCAAACGAGGTCCTGAGGGTTTAGCTAACGAACTGGACAATCCCCCCTGCAAAGGTATTTAATCTCTGGTCCGCCCGAGGAGTTGGTTTGTATCCATTCCCACGATGGATATTGACCATGGTCAATAAACGGTATGGATAAACACGGACTGTCTCTTTCACTGAGAACCGCCGTGAGGAGCATGGAGAAGACCTTCGCCGACACARCCACAGCCCATCTGCGCCCCCAGACGACTGTCGCTAAGCTAAGAACAGGTGAGCTGAGCCAAGTTCCCACTTGCTGTCATCCTTAGCCCATGTGTCTGAGGTAGCTTCTGGCCTCTGTCACCTGCCCTGGGACAATATATATACACAGGGGATGTTGGCTTGGATATGAGGCTGGGACTGGACGTTGAAAGGCTTGCTTGCTTGGGGGTGCTGAGCTGCACCCCAGAGGCCTTGAGGAGGAGCCACAGAGTGGCCCTCTTCAGGCTTCAGATCCCTTGGCAGTGGAGTTACAGATGGTGCTGAGATGCCTTGTGGGTGCTGGAATCAAATCCCAGGAAGAACAACCAGTGCTCTGTACCACTGAACCATCCGACCGTCCAGCACCCCTCCATCATGCTTCCTGACCTGTTCCTGTCCCCTCAGTCCGGATGATTGGCATTGCCTGTGGGTAGAGGGCGTTTAGCTCTTGTACAGGCAGAGGTGCCACAGGGGAGGCCATGTCACCCATTCCTGTGGTGTGTGCCCCTGACTAGCTCCTAGTCTTTGAACTGGTTTCCTAAGCTTGGTAGTGGGGTGGAGTGGGGGCGGGGCGGCTGTGGGCTTAGCTGGCTAACACAGTCCCACGGGAGAGGCACTCCCCTGGGAACAAGCAGATCCTTTGCAGTTCCCCCTCTCCTGGAGACTCCTGCTCATCAGCAGGGTAGCTCCTTGCCAGAAGGGCAGGCTGGGTTTCCACCCGCAGGGCTCAGCACTGGGCACGGAAAGATTCGGGAGAGGAAGCCTGACCTCTCACCATTCGAGGGCTCCCAACCGTAGCAAACTCGAAGAGTGGATTCTCAGCTGGCATGGATCCTGTGCACCAGATACTTTCGTTCGACGCGTTAAAAATCACTGGCTTCGTGACTGTGTGAGGACTCCGAAGATTACCCAAAGATTTTCAGCAACTTTCTCAGAGGACTCGGGACATGACGCATAGCCTGCTCTCCTGTTTGTCACAGCGGAAGGAAACACGGCATATGGCAGGGAACCGATAGTGAGTTTYCAGAAGCCTTTCCTATGAAGTCACCGGAAGAGGGGTGAGGGTGTGGAGGACACATCCTTCGTGAAGAGTAAAGGAGCGGGAGAGCGCGCCGGAGGCTAGCCGAGCTTCAGATCTCTCGTAGGAAGAGCTTCTTCTGTCTTACCATCTCTCTGTGCGAGTCAGTCCCCCAGCAACAATGCGGATCAAAGATACAAATAGTTCTCATTCTCCACGCCGCAGCCCGCAGCCCGTAGTAGCGTGCTTTACACTTCTGACTCCTCAAGGCTGCACCGGGCAGGGTGCTCTCCGCTGCTGCTATGGATTAAACAATCCTGATCCTCCCCAGGAGAGAGGGACGATGAGGCGTGCTCAGCAAAGGAGGAAGTTCAGAATTGCTCCACAGCCGGCTTGAGCTTCATGTGAGATGCCGCGTCCAACCTTTTCCTCCGGTGTATTTTAAGTTAGCAGATAAAATTCCGTGCTGCTGGCTTCCGTGCTGAAATGACTTTTCTGAGATGTGACATGGACTCCTGTCTGTAGTCGGCTTTGGGGGAAGGGGCGGAGGTGGGGAGAAGGCCCTGTTTGCCTGTCTTTTGTGGCACAGAAACCTCGTGTGCCTTTCTAAGCTCGTGCCCAGCCTCAGGAAAGCCAGTGACACCAGCTTGTAATGGCTCTGGGCCTTCCAGCATGAGGGGTTAAAGCACGCTGGGGAAGAGATCTGCAGGTGGCGTGGAGAGTCGCTTCCTCTGTTCACACTTCCACCCGAGTTGAAGTCAGAAACTTAACTTCGTGTCAGAATAAATTCTTTTAAAAAGATTTGCTGGGCAGTAATGATGCACGCCTTTAATTCCRGCACTTGGGAGGCAGAGGCAGGTGGATTTCTGAGTTCCAGGCCAGCCTGGTCTACAGAGTGAGTTCCAGGAGAGCCAGGGCTACACAGAGAAACCCTGTCTCGAAAAACCGAAAAAAGAAAAAAAAAGATTTATTAATTTTATGCATATGAGTACATACACGGTAGCTGTCTTCAGACCCACCAGAAGAGGGCGTCAGATCTCATTACAGACAGTTGTGAGCCACCATGTGGTTGCTGGGAATTTAACTTAGGACCTCTGGAAGAGTAGTAGTCAGTGCTCTTAACCACTGAGCCATCGCTCCAGCCCCCAGAATAAACTTTTTAAAGACCTAATTTTATTCTATGAGTATTTGTATACATGTATGCATGTGCGCCAAGTGTTTTCAGGTGTTCTCAGAAGAGTAGAGAGCACTGGATCCCTTGCAACTTGAGTTTTAAGTGGTTGTGAGCCACCCAACGTGGATGTTGGGAACTGAACTGGAAGCATCTGGATGCGTCCTCTGGAAGCATCAAGTGCTCTTAACCAATGAGTCTTTAAAGGGAACAGCAGGGTGCTGATGAGCAGTTCTAATCCTTTTGGATGTGAGAGCAAGGGAAATAAACGGCTATGGTTACTTACTGGTTGGGTATCCAGGGGAGGGACTACTAGGTCGCAGGCAAAGCATGTGGGGCCTGAATTTCCTTGTTGCTGCCAGAGGTCTTTAGAGAGATCTTTTTCTCAGTGTCAGAATTGCTTCTGCAATTTCCAAATTGAAAGCAGAATGCTCTCGCAGTGTCCAGCCTTCTGGTAAGACCTTATCATCCCTTATCAGCTACACGCACAGCCTTCCTAGGCTACACGTACTCAGTAGGGCGATGCCTTAACCTGGACAGAYTGAATGTTTATGCCTTCCCACCATGATTACACTAAACCCCAGTACTCCTCTCAAAGGCATTAGGAGAGTGTTGCTATATTTTTCCAACCCAATTACCCGGTAAAAGAAATCTCAACTCAATCAGTAACAATACAAGCTATAACCCTAGATTGGGTGACCTCCTGCTACACTACTCTATTCCATCTGTATTATCCCATCTAACTTGCGGTTTCTCCAGGCCACGAGCTTCTCTCTCGGCTGCCTCTCCAACGATCCTCCGAAGCCCCTCCTCCTCCTTTCTCCCCGCCCCATCCTTTTCTCCTCCCCCAAACTCTCAGCTCCTCCCCTTCCTGTTGATCCTCCGTAGCTCCTCCCCTTCCCCATCCTTTTCTCCTCCCCCAAACTCTCAGCTCCTCCCCTTCCTCCTGCCCATTCATTGGCTCAAGCCTTTATTTGAAAAGTTAAGGTCGGGAGGTTCACAGGGCAACTCCTTGTTTGCAGTCCCTCTGAGGAGTGGAATTAGCATCAACATACAAGCCCAGGGCTATCCACAACAGGAGAGAAGGCCTTTGAGACGGCAAAGTGTCACAAGCGGCCTGATATCCTGATAGAAGAAACCTGACAGAGCTCCCTTGTCACCTGACTTGGACTCTACCATGACAAAACGCTGGACTTTCCAACCTACAGAACTTCATGGGTGATTTCTGCTTATTTCTTTTTCTCTTACCCCCTTCACGCGCGCGCGTGTGTGTGTGNTGAATGTTTATGCCTTCCCACCATGATTACACTAAACCCCAGTACTCCTCTCAAAGGCATTAGGAGAGTGTTGCTATATTTTTCCAACCCAATTACCCGGTAAAAGAAATCTCAACTCAATCAGTAACAATACAAGCTATAAGCCTAGATTGGGTGACCTCCCACTATATTACTCTATTCCATCTGTATTATCCCATCTAACTTGCGGTTTCTCCAGGCCACGAGCTTCTCTCTCGGCTGCCTCTCCAACGATCCTCCGAAGCCCCTCCTCCTCCTTTCTCCCCGCCCCATCCTTTTCTCCTCCCCCAAACTCTCAGCTCCTCCCCTTCCTGTTGATCCTCCGTAGCTCCTCCCCTTCCCCATCCTTTTCTCCTCCCCCAAACTCTCAGCTCCTCCCCTTCCTCCTGCCCATTCATTGGCTCAAGCCTTTATTTGAAAAGTTAAGGTCGGGAGGTTCACAGGGCAACTCCTTGTTTGCAGTCCCTCTGAGGAGTGGAATTAGCATCAACATACAAGCCCAGGGCTATCCACAACAGGAGAGAAGGCCTTTGAGACGGCAAAGTGTCACAAGCGGCCTGATATCCTGATAGAAGAAACCTGACAGAGCTCCCTTGTCACCTGACTTGGACTCTACCATGACAAAACGCTGGACTTTCCAACCTACAGAACTTCATGGGTGATTTCTGCTTATTTCTTTTTCTCTTACCCCCTTCACGCGCGCGCGTGTGTGTGTGCGTGTGTGTGTGTGTGTGTGCGCGCGCGCGCTCGTGCATGTGTGTGGGTGCACGCAGTCCATCATGATGGGGAAGACGTGATGGCAGGAGCTGAATTCTGCATTCATACTTCAGAAGCGAAACGGAAGCAGGAAGTGGGACCAAGCTACAAGGCCTCCAGGCCCTCCCACAATGGCCCATTTCCTCCAGCAAGGTTCCAGCCCCTGAAGGTTCCACGACCTTCTCAGACTGTCGCAGCAGCCAAGGACCGAGTGTTCTGACGTGTGAGCCTCGGAGACGTTTCACGTCGTAGTGGTTTGAACGAGAGTGGTCCCCACGGCTCATCTATTTGAATGCTTGGTTCCCGGTTAGTGAGGTTAGTGGGTTAGAATTTTTTGGCCTTGTTGGAGGACGTGTGTCACTGGAGATGGGCTTCGAGGGTTTCAAAAGCCCATGCCAGGCTCAGTATCTCTCAGCTTGGAGCTTGTAGATCCCATGTGAGCTGTCAGTTACTTCTCCAGCACCATGCCAGCCTCCCCGACAGGAGGATAACGGAGTAACCCCGGTTAAATGCTTTCCTCTGTAAGCTGCCTCTTCCCAGCCATAGAACAGTAACTAAGACAGCATTCAAACTGGCATCGAGTGCACACGCGTGGCTTTCATCAGAACCTGCTTTCACCCCTGACGCTTTGAGCTAGATAGACCATTCGATTCTTCTGTGTCGAGGTGAACTGTGCACTGTAGACCGCGCAGAAGCAGTTTTGGACTCTCCCCACTAGAGGTCAGTAGTGTCCCCTCCTCCTGCTCTCAGTATTTAGGAGTCAAAAAGGATAGTTGGTGGTGGCTGTAGCCCACGTGCCAACCAGTCTTTCATGGGCAGGGGCTCTCACACGCCCAGAGGCAACACCCGAGGACATCTTCATGCAGGTCGTTGGCCATACAGGTGGCTGAAACAGAGAATCGGATCTTCAGTCTTTTGCTTAGTACCTAGACATCTTTGTGTCTCTTGAATTTCTTTCACTGTGCATCATCCACCCAGATTCTTTGTTTTGTTTTGTTTTTAATATACATTTAAAAGACAYATTTTCAATGTTATGACTACATAGTAGTCTAATGTATCTGTAGGGTACAGCATGACATTTCAAGGTCATACTCTCAGTGTGTAATGATCAGATCAGGGAACCTAGTGACTTGCCGGTAACAGAAATTATAAATATTTCCTTGGGTCAGTTCTATAAATCCTAGCCTGATGAGCCAGAGACTACATCCATATCTGCCGAGTACAGGACAGCCAGTAGAGGAGTGCTCCACCTGCGGCCTGCGGGATGACGGTGGATGCCTCTCTCAGCCCACGCTTCTCTTCTACAAAATGAAAGGGCTAGACTCTAGGCCTGAGGATGTTTCTAGGTTAACGAAACCCCCACTGATACTCAACACCAGGTTTTTTTTAATGTTTGTGAGTACACTGTTGCTGTCTTCAGCCACGCCAGTAGAGGGCATCAGATCCCATGACAGATGGTTGTGAGCCACCATGTAGTTGCTGGGAATTGAACTCAGGACCTCTGGAAGAGCAGTCAGTGCTCTTAACCACTGAGCCATCTCTCTAGCCCTCAACACAAGGTTTTTGCTAACGTTTTATATAGAGAGCCAGGTAGGGAATAGCTGAGCATGTGTGGGTCACACAGCCTCTTGCACTGTGGACAGGGACCATGTGCAAATGAGCGAATTAGCTTCCTTCAGATAAAGCCATTTCTTAAGCCAGTGCTCTCTGGATTTGGTGTTCAGACAGGCCATGGTTGGTGGTCTTCTGTACCCGCCAGTGGGCGGTGGGCATGGGGCGCATTGGGCAGAGGGAACAGCTTCTAATCCTTCTTGGCCTAGTAGGATAAATTTGCTCAGTGAAAGTTAATTGACTATTTCAGAATCTGTATAGAGAAGATTTTTGAATCTTCCCAACACAAGGAAATCATGTATAGATTGATGTTGTATGCCAGTTAGGAAGAAGAGGAGAAAAAAAACAGGTGCAGTGCTTTGCTAGACATCAGGGTTCTAGGAGCTGGCAACGCACAGGGGCGTCGACCAAGGAAGACAGTCATCAGCTTGTTTCTGATGTCATGCATGTACTCCTGCATGTCAGGTAGAGACCAATGTCATCGAACATGGCTACAAAACAGGAACCAGACAGTGGTGAGCTGGCCAGAGAAGGATCTCTTAGCGGTCGGCGGACAGGAGGGTCCCTCAAGACAATGATATGCTAGCTGGTCAGAAGAATGTCTCTGCAGACAATGATGAGCTGGTCGGGGAAGGGTCTCTCAGACAGCAATGAGCTGGTCAGGGAGGGGGCCCCTAGACAGGCATTTCATCCAGGGAGGAAAAGATGTCTTTGAATACTTTGCTCAAGACTTCCTGTTGTCTCCTTGGGCAGAGCTGCCTACCTGTTCTGCCTTGCCCAGGGTGGCCCCACTTCTTAAAATAGCAGGTGGTCCCTATCTAATTAATCAATCAAAGTGGGGTCCAGTTGCTTGAAGAGATGAACATATGAGACGGCTTGAGGCTTGAGGTATCTCCAGAATCCACACGTTGAAGTCGCATTGACAACACTCCAGAGTTTGGGGTTTGTCACATGGCAGAGCCCCGAGAGAGGAGATTAGAGGGAGGGGATCTTATGAACGGGTGGAGGGAGAGCTTCTGCTCCRCYATCCTGTGAGACCAACGCATCGCCCCCTTTGCCCTCCGCTCTCATCCACGCGAAGATGCCACTGAGAGAAGCAGCCATGACCACCACACCACAGTGCTCGCTCCTCTCTACTGAGCCTCGGTCGTTAAGGGTTGCGCTGTTTATTAATTCTCCAGTCTGGGATGAAGTCAATGCTTTTTGAGCTAGACAGTAAACACATTTGACAGTTCAATCCAACAGGCTGTCAAAGAAATGGGTTTAATTTTCAGCAAGAAGGCATTCCAATGAGAGAGAAGGAAGGACCCTTCCCTGGAAAGACTGACCGCCAACCTTTGTCCATTAAGGTTTCCTGGCTTAGAAGTATGCCAAGCTGATTCATCAAGGGCCTGTCTCCATTTCTCGCTGTCCCGGTGCAGACTGCTGACATCCACAATAGTGATATAAGACACATGAAATGGTAGTCTTTTCTTTTTCTTCCTTTCTTTCATTCATTAAAGATTTTATTGATTTTATGAGCACACTGTAGCTGTACAGGTGGTTGTGAGCCATCATGTGGTTGCTGGGAATTGAATTCAGGACCTCTGCTTGCTCCAGCCCAAAGATTTACTTATTATTATATGTAAGTACACTGTAGCTGTCTTCAGACACACCAGAAGAGGGCATCGGATCCCATTAGAAATGGTTGTGAGCTACCACATGGTTGCTGGGATTTGAACTCAGGACCTTCAGAAGAGCAGTCAGTGCTCTTAACGCTGAGCCATCTCTCCAGCCCAATGGTAGTTTTYTTCTATCAAACACTGTACAACGTTTGTTCWTGACGAGAAATTAAAAATCTATTTACATTCTTCATCTTCTAAGCCCTTTACGCAGACGTTTGAACCCTCACACCTTGTAAAAACATTTGTTTACACAAAGGTCCTGCTGCGATTTTGGAACTTAAGCTACTTAAGTGGCCTGCCATCTCCCACTTCCCTTAATGCCCTTTACACTTATTAATTTAAAACTAGCCAATCTCAAAAGACTGTGGGGTCAGACCCCAGTCAATGGGGGGAAGACAMAGTCCCTGTTTGCTTTAGAATGAAAGCCATCTGCACTTCCTGCCCCACGTGCTTGCTCTTCCCCACAAGGGTGGAGTGTCCCAACGTGGCAACGAGTAAAGATTTGTTTTCTTGAGACCCTTTAGTTGGAGTGGTGGTCCCTCTGCAACCCTGAACTTATTTCTAACCGGGACGGGGAACATTTTTATCCAGGTCACTATGCAGCCTCTCACCATGAAGATACCTGTGTTTCCCATAGTCTGCCTGTGAGGACAGTGTATTAACAGGTGTCAAGCTGTCTACATGCAGACTACTACCAGAGTGACATATCATGGACATGCACCTTGGATGGATTTGTTTGGGAATTCTCCCTTGAGAACAGTCTTCAATTCTAAATTTATGCCTATCTTGTGTACAAGAATATCAAAGTATTAAGAATCGTTAAGGTGCTGACTCATGCTAYGGAGTGACATCTGTGCGGCAGATGATGTTCTGGAGGGCAGGCGGCAGGGCTCAGCAGCTGGGGACATTTGCTGCCAGGTCACATGGTTTGAGTTGATGCTCAGAAACTGACATAGAGGAGAGAACAGATTCCACAGAGCTGTCCTTTGACGGCTACGAGTGCCCATGCTTACACACTCACAAACCCAGGGACCTCTTCCCTCTAAACTCACACCCCTTCCCACTGCTCTGACACCTCCTCCCCTTAAAAATCCCTAAACGTAAGGCATTTCCGTTTTTTCTCCGTGCTGTTAAGTTTCCTACCCCAGCATCTCACCCGTCCCTGAGTAGTGGGCTTTAATTAATAAGAGGATTTTCACCTGAAATCTTCCTTAGCCCATCTCTCTGCTGCACCTGCACTTGATTTTTATTACAACAAAGAAAAAAGAAAAGAAAAGAGGTGCCTGAAGACCGCGTGCACCATTGCGGACGTGGGATGGCTTGTGGGAGTGAGAATGGCCCAGATCCGCCCCGTATTGCTTTGTCTGAGATGAATATTTAGTTACACTTGCAGCCTCGGAATGCTGGGAGTTTTGCACCGCACTTGGGAGGGAGCCAGAGCGTGCCTCTGCTGACAGACCTGAGAGCCTCTCTAAATTTATCCCGTTTCCTGCTGTGCTAGATCCAATTTGACTTTGAACTTTAAGGAAAAAAAAAAAAAACACGGCTCTGCGCGTTACATAACTTGGCGGATGTGAGCCGGGAGGAGGTGACTGGAGCTTGCGAGGGAAGGAAAAAGGTTTCTCTTGCTCCAAGGCAGGTGGTGCTGGTGACTGCCTGGCAGGGTGGAAGAGTGGGTGGCGTTCTCCACCCCAGGTCCCCTTTGAGTCAGGGCTTCTTCTGTCTGCCCTGGACCCATTGCTTCAGGGCTCTGCAGGGGCCTCGCAGATTAATCTGGAACAAATTTAGATGTGAGCATGCTAAGGCTTTGCTTCAGTCTTCTCTCCATCTTGGCTGCTCCTTGGCCTCACCTGGGAGCTCTGAGAATGAAGACGAAGGATCCCATTACGGCGATTGATTCGGATTTACTTAGGCTGGGGTGGAGCCTGGTGAGAAACAGGTCTCAAAGCTCTCTCTTGGCCG
>BDUI01005840.1:68422-79382 GCA_002335545.1 Apodemus speciosus
ATCATCTATCCATCTATCTATCTATCTATCTATCTATCTATCTATCTATCCATCCATCCATCTATCCATCATCTATCTATCTATCTATCTATCTATCTATCTATCTATCTATCTATCTATCTATCTATCTATCTATCTATCTATCTATCTATCTATCGGGCAGAGATGTTTTTAGTCCGGTAAGAAGCACCTTTAAGACTACTTAGAAGACAACCGAAGGAAGTTTGACTCTTGAGCTTGTGACTGATACTGGTAGTCAGATCTACTCCATTGATCAGGGTCGCCTTGGCGGAAGTGCAGCAGCTCCGAGTGCAGGAGGCTGTGGACGCTACGGTGGAAAGTGTGGAGAGAGAGAACACCCGGAACATGCAGGACCTCATGATCCCACGCAGTGCCAACTGCTGTGAAGACACCCAAGCTTCTATGCAGCGGGTGCACCAATGCATCAAGCGCCGCCATGGGCCTCTGGCTCAAGCCCGGCTGTGGTCACCAGCGAGCTGGAAAGGTTCCAGGACCGCCTGGCCTGGAGTACCATGCATGGCAGTGACAAAGCCAGAGACTCAGTGGATATAGCAATTAAGGAGCTTCAGGTGAAGCGACAGCTAGACAGTTGTGTGGCCAAGCGTGTGGATGACCACATGCATCCCATCCCAACGATGACCAAGAAGATTAAGGAGTCTCTGTCATCCATCAGGAAATAAAATTGTTTGCCGGTGACCATCGGGACCGAGGGCGGGCTATTTAAAAGGAAGAATTGGGAGTTTTATATGTTATGTTTCCAAATGAGGAAAACTTAGGACACAGCAAGTTCCAGGCGAATGCTGCTCACTGCTGGCCACGGGCTCCTTTACATCTGGGTCTTAGAAGGTGGAGTGGGACGAAGCTGGTGCTAAGATTTGGATCACAGAGAGCTCAGAGGAGAAGTCTAGATCCTAAATACTCATGTGCAAGTGTTTGTTCTGTAGTAGAGATCAACCTTGTACCAAGAGCTGAGATTCCTACTACAAACACCCAGGCTGGCAGCTCTCCTCAACCTGCTGGTAAAATCTGAGGAGAGGTGCGTCTCCTCAGAGAGGCTTGACAAATCCTGTTTACCAGAAGTCTCACCACACCACCTTCCATATGCTGTGAAACAAAACCCAGTAGGTTAGTAATTTAGAGGAAAGGATTTCCTTTTCAAATCTAGATTTTGCTTAGTTTTGTCTTATGTGCAGAGCACACTGGATTTAAGATACAGGGTGGGGAGTGGTTTGAATGACTTCTAAAGGTTCCTAGTATTATCTACCACCAAGTTGGGAATGCCCATTTCTTCAAATTCTGTTATTCTGGAAGCCTCTGAAGAAGCCAGTGTCACACAGTGTCCATGGGAAACAGCGTTCTTCACTGACATAGCCTTATGAAAAGCAAGGAAGGTTGGCTGTCCCTCACAGGCCAGTCGCCGAGAATAAACAGTAAATAGGAATTGTTGAGAAGTGTTGGACTTGGGCTCACAAAATAAAAGTGCAGACCCAGTATTGATCAGCTCTGAATTGACGGAGCCTTATAGCAACAAGGAGGCCTGAAAGTAAGCAACTTGGGCCGAGGAAAGCTAGGAGCTCTATAGAGCAAGAGAGGCGCACACCTTCTTACCAAATGCCATTTTTTCCCCTGGGTTTATTTTTTGCAGTGCCGTGCTGCTGGCCCAACATAGCACCTTATCTTTTGGAGAAGTACTCTGTTGTACTTATACCAATTAATTACTTGAAACAGTGATACATCTGTCTGTTTGCTGTGTCAAGCCTGCAATATGTTTTTCAAGTGGTTTGGTTTTTAAATAAAGTTTCATTTTCTCCAAAAAAAAAAAAAAATGTTCTTCCTAGCATTATTTGGATCAAATCAGGAATTTTATAGAATCATTAGTTCATCTAAACAGCATTAATTCATGAAAGTTCACCTTTATAGGGTGAACTAATGCCCAGGGATTATTATATTAATTTAATAATGACAAGAAGGGCATATCTGCTGCAAGAAGCAATCCTGAGATGAAGTGTCTTTGAGAGCTTGCTTCATAGCTCTCACCCATTTCAGACCATGAAAGAGCAGTGGGCTATCTCCAGGCAGGTCACCTGCTAGTCTTAGCCTACCCTACATGGGTCCTGACAGCCTATGTCTTAGTTAAGATGGCGGACACTTATCCATTACCTGGGTGGTCGTCCTATACTCCTGTGGTCTTCATGCCTTTTCAGGGGCCAGTGGTCAACCTTTGGCTGTCATTTTGGCTGTCAATCTTTGACATCATTGGCTTTCAGCTGCTGAAGTCAGGTCTGAGAGATTTTCCCATGGAGAAGAAACTTGGGGGACTGACCTTACTTTGACCAGGCAGAGTAGAAGAGTCAACCCATCAGTATCTACAGCTTAGGCAGAGCCCTGTTGTCAGGTGAGGCATGGGGCAGTTTATCCCAGGGGTTAGCGTTGACACTATCCAGGTGGGGTCGCCCTTTCCCCATCGTCTTCATTATCTGCCTGCTAGGAGCTGCCATTTCTCTCTATCACAGGAAGCCTTTTTCCTTAAACGTTTCAAATGCCACATTCAGAAGAGGTCTGAAGCATTTGAGGACAACGGTTCCTCAGTTTCATCTGACATAGTTACTTGCTGTAGGCTTAACCTTGAAAACACGTACAGGAAGTAAACAAAGCCTGTCCCTGTCGCTGAGTTACGTTTGATCTTAGCATAGCTGCAAGCATAGTTCTGAGCACAGTTTATAACAAGTCAGTAGCTTTTACAACACCAGGGTTTGCAGCTTTATCTCTGCTAAGTGCGAGCCTTAAAAATGTAATTTCTGAATCGAAGGTGTTTTAGTATCAAAATAAAACTTTAAATTACATGTACAGCCCTCAGGGAATCAGGCAACTTTACTGTTCTGGTCCTTTTAGAGTGTATTATTACAGAATATCACAGTTTCTTGTATGACTCAATTTATCAAAATAGCTGAGGCTGAGCAGAGTTATCAAGGACAAAGAGGTTAGACATGGTATTTTAAGTTATGCTCTATTAGCCCGAATAGACCTTCGGTAAGATGCCTATTCTGTATCTAAGAGATATTTTATGGGCTCTTTGCCAGTTGCTTAGGTCATTGTCTTCATGAATCATGAGATGGGAATATCTCAGTTTCTGGTATTTAGAGTTCGGTGCTCATAGCTGTGGCCCTAACTCTTTAGACTTTCATTTATTTATATTTTTAAGATTGCATATTCATGAAGACATCATAAAACAAAAGAATTTATGAACTTAAAATGTCCCATAGCCTTATAAATGTCAGTGTTTAAAAAGCTGTTCCTTTAAACATATCCAGTTTTTTAAATTTAAAAATTTATGCAAAACTCCAAAATCTCCTTTAAAAAATTAATATCTCTCAACTGTGGGCCCCTGCAATATCAAAAATAAAGTACCCCTTTTTACTTCAAGAGGGAGGAGGCAGGGCACAGCAACAATCTAGACAGGGCAAACCCAATTCCATCGGTGCAAACTACTTAATATTGGATTTACTTACACTCTCTGGGCTTCCTCAAGGGGCTCAGGTTACATCTCTGCCCCTACTATTGGCAGCACATACATACACATTTAAACTATACCATAGAGTTATGAACTTAAGGCCCCCAACCACCTCTACTTCATTGTGGCTGGTGTTTTTGTTGGCTATTAACCGCATGGTACCCAGCATCTTTAAAACTGCTGGGGTTCCTGCATTGCAAGTGGGCTCTCTCTTTAGGGACTCAACCCTTGCCACACAGTGCCAAGTCTTAGCTGCTCTCCATGACTCCTTCATGTCTAAAACCAAAACCGCCTGCGTGACTCTTACACTCCAAAGTTAGGCGGCCGGTATGAAGTACTTTCTTGTAAGTGAGCATATGTAGGTGCCACTTTAATACCTGATCACACAAGCATTGTTTTTAAATCCTATCTTTCATAAACCTTGATTTTATGACTCTGTTTTCCAGACTGTAATTATCATACAAAAATCCATCATAATTCAAAGTATTTTGGACACCTGTTATTTCCTCCTTGGTTGATTTATACCACATGGTCACCTTTGATTAAGATGGCAATCACATCATATGATATCCACCCTCTCCAGCCCTAGCAAGGATGGCTGTCTCCAGCCACGTGTTGCTTATATACTAAAATGCTGTCACTCCACACAATTCCTTTAAGATTGCCTACGCCTAGATTCTTAACTATCAACCCCCTGTGTTTCAAGTTTTAAGTTAACTTTTTGTTATAGATTTTATAGATTTTTTAAACCATACCCAATAAACATAAATCTTGAGGTATAGAAAGTCCACATAATAGTCTTAAACATCTTGAGATAAGGTTTATTTATATCTTAGCAAAAGTTTTAGATAAATGGAATCAATATTCCTTTTTGGGGGGGTGGGGTGCTTGGTTTGCTCTCTTTTCCCTGTCACTAAATTAGGTGACTTGTATACTTGTATACATAGTGGAAACCTTTAAATAGGCATGCTTGGGTCTAGAGAAGGGGGAAAGCCACAACCCAATGCTACAACCAGATTTTCCATAGAGTGGAAGAGCATAAGATAATCCTTAACATTATCTATACCCAGAAGACACTTGAATCCTTGTTAAACTGAATCCAGTGACCAGAAGAAAGCTCAGAGATAAATTCTGAGCCCTGGCTGTCAAAGCAGCCACGTCAGGCAGCATTAGCAGTGGTGGTTGGCTGCTGGCTGCTGGCAGTGGCAGAGATTACAAAAACAAAAGAGATAAACACAGAACACACTTGAAGGAGGCTAGTCAGAAATAAATATATGTTTTATTTCTTAGTTACCATGTTTGCAACACAACTTATAGACAAACTGGAAAACACAGACCTATCCACTCACACAAAACAGACAAAACTTTCCAAACAACCAGAACCAGGAGGGTGGGCGATCTCTTGCTTCTTGACCTGAATGGTAGAGCATTTGGGTCCCATTGAACTCATCCATGCCCCAGATTCTTACTCACAGAAAGTAGACAGACTATGACTTACGGGGGAGGGAGGGAGCAGGGGGAGCCATCCCGCTGAGGTGCTTGCTGCTTTTCTCAGCGTGGTAGCTCACTTTGGTAGTCTGCAAAACCAAAAGCAAGCCTAGGAGTCTWGGGATGTCTCAAGGTGTGCACCTCCTGAGGTGGCTCCAGACTCCCAGAGTAAGAGTAAGGCTTTATAATTTGAATGYGTGGTCTGATCTTGCTGGGGTCTCCAGAAWATATTAACACCTCTGGGATAGAATAAGACTACTATCGMAATTTTTGAGCCAAATTTGAAGCAAGCCTTATTAAATATTGGACAGGACCRTGGACACTTGCCAGGTTCATACCCAGGGTTCCTTGAGAATGGACWGAARTTATATTAGTCTGGTGCTTAGAACGGGCATTCCCATAAGACTGCACATTCAATCCTGTCAGCATACATCCCGACATACTTCTTGTCTATATACCTCCTGCCTATGCGTGACCAAGCACATCCTGTGCGGTTGGGGCGACCAACTTAATTTTCAAAAGTGAGAACATGTGGCTCATTGTCTTTCATGAACAATAGYCTGCAGCATTTCTGAACGCCATCTGTCCTTGTACGAGCGGGGCTCACAGGCTTATTCGTCCTTGAGCAAGTGACGCTTACTGGGTAGACACATTTTATTCTATTGATCTCTTAAGGACAGTAATTAAAACTTAAAACATAAATGTTAGTCTTTACAATAGGAGGGCCCCGTCCAGTGTCCCAATAGGACATCCCTAGGCTGGTGGGTCTGTGCTGTGTAAGACAAGCAGCTGGACAGCCAGAGGGAGCAAGCCAGTGAATAGCGTCCCCCCGGTGGTCTCTGTTTCAATTCCTACCTCAAGGTTCCTACCTTGGTCTTCCTCAGGGACGGACTGTAACTTTTAGGCTGTAATAAACCCTTTCCTTCCCACGCTGCTTTTGGTCATAGTGTTTATTACAGCAACAGAAAGAAGACTAGTACATTCACCTTTCTAGTGTTGTTACTGTGGGAACAGGAAGTAGGGCCCATTCTCAGTGTCCTTTAAGGTTACTAATCCCTGTACCCTGTACCTGTGTCCCCCCCACCCCCACCCCCAAGAGTTCAGATCCTAAAATCGTTTAGGAGATGGCTGAAATAGGGAGTAGATATAATCCGTCTTCACCATGAAAACCCAGAGATCTGGTTCCAAAGCTGTTCACCTAAGGGGACTGGCATTTGAGACACACCCTTCCATGTAGCTTCTAGGAAGGGGTTTCCTTTAGAAGCCAAGAGAGAATAGCCAGAGGTCCCTTCGGGTTGTCCTTCTCTCTGGCCGAGGCGGAACCAAGGACATTTACAAGGGCAAGAGTGAAGTTCTGCTTCTGAGGTCCCTGTCTTACACTGCCAGGTAAATGTCTGTTTCCCATTCTTATCAGCTGTAGAGGCGTGCCAGATGACGGGCGTCCTCTCGCTGATGTGAATGTGTATGTGTATGTGTAGGGCAGACTGCTTGGGATGGGATAAACCATGAAGGGTCTCATTCCTAGAGAAAACGGATTCTTCTTGTCTTAGCTGTCATTAATTGCCTTCAGCTTTTTATCTAAGTTTGGACTTTGTGAAATTTCCTCCAGCCTTGTTGGCATAACAGCTGGTGTGGTCTTTTTGGGTCTTGTTTAGGTGGCCATGTTGTTGAGATTTCATGGGTTCAGCGTCCCTGTCATGTCTAGAAGATGCTGTCCAGCAGCAGGCATTCCAGTCCTCCCACTCTGAAAATCTTTCTGTCCCTGTATTCTGCAATTGCCCCCTGAGTTGTAGGTGTAGGGTTATTCTGTAAATGTATCAGCTGGGCCCAGGCACACGATAGCCATTCGTTCTCTGTTTTCTGACTGGCTGCAAAGTCCTGTAATAGTCTACATCTACTCCACCTACAAAGAGGCTTCTTTGATGAGGGATAAGGCCAACCCTTATCTATTGGTATAAACCATATTCAGAATATGGTTTAAAATTTAAAATACAATTTAGAAATTATATTGGCTTAAGAAAATAGCAGTAGTAGGTTCTCCTCTTGGTCCCTAACATTTCTAGCTACAGGTAGTTGGCAGGATATGTAGTACGAAGCATGAATCCCATTCTAACAAGTGGGCCCTGGGCTCAATCAGACAGCTGCTAATCGCTCTCACCCTAAGATAAAAGTGCCACTCTTGCACCCTTCAAGATGTCTTAGGCTAGTCATTGTGGTTCCCAGGTTTGTTTTTTTTTTTTTTTTTTTTTCCTTTTTTTTTTTTTTTTTTTGATTCCTTTTTTTGATTCCTTTTCTCCATTGCTCCAGTTGTGCAGTTATGTACACATTAGTGAGAATGTCATCTTTGGCAGGGTTGGGGAGGCAAGGAATTAGGATGAATGTGGCTCTGCACTCACACTTTCTGAGCCCACATTCCTGTGCTAGATTCTACTACCTGGATCCACTGCAGTTTAAATTCTCCCATTTAAATTCTCTACAAAATGAAGGTGGGCCTAGTAATAACCTGAGTGAGTGTCTAGTTGTCAGAGTTTGAAGACTGGGTGGAAAGAGCCCCGAGGACACTGTGCAGGCAGGAGTGCGAGCCGCCGTGCTCCCTGCTACTGTGGGTGACTTAACCCACAGGAGACACTTGACTACATGGTGCCTTAGGTCAAGAACACCACAGTGGTTGATCTGCTTGGGGACATCGTTAGTGGGAAGGAACAGAGTCATAGAAGACTTGGAAATGGTAGCTAAGGGGCAAGAGTCACACGGAACTTATCCACAGACTGATAGCTCCAGTCTGAGGGTCTTGTAGAATGTGTGCCTACTTTTTTTTTAAAGATTTATTTATTATTATATGTAAGTACACTGTAGCTGTCTTCAAACACACTAGAAGAGGGTGTCAGATCTCATTATGAATGGTTGTGAGCCACCATGTGGTTGCTGGGATTTGAACTCAGAACCTTTGGATGAGCAGTCAGTGTTCTTACTTGCTGAGCCATCTCTCCAGCCCCGGATGTGTGCCTACTTAAAGACTGGAAGAACTGTGTACTGTGGAGAACCTAACAGGAAGGAAAGTTGGGAACTTGAACCCCAGAGTCATTGCATGTCTTGGGATGCGAGTTGAATACCAAAGCACCTGCTGTTACATTTCTAGTTTCATATCTGTGCTGTGACAAAAAGATTATGAAAAAGAGCAATTTAGGGGGGGGGGAGAAGGAATTTATTCAGTTTACAATTCCTGGTTACGATCCATCTTTCTGGAGAAGTCAAGGAACTTGAAGCAAGCAGGTTATGCCACAAACACAGTCAGGAACATAGAGAAATGAATACACGCACAAGTTCCCAGCTTGACTTCTTTGCTCATACAGTTCAAGACCCAAGCCTAGGGGATGGTGTTGCCCACAGTGAACCGGGTCTTCCCTCATCAATTAACTCAGTTAAGAAAAAAAATCCCTCCTAGGCATGCTCGTGGGTCATCCTGATCTCGATGGTCCCTCATGAGGTGCCTTTCCCAGGTAACTCTGGGTCGTATCAAGTTAATGAAAGCCAACCGTGTCCAGTGTGCAGGGCAGTATGTGGAGGCACTGGTCTGCTTCGCGTATGTGGGGCTAGGACACTATTCAGTTGCCTTTGTGGAACCGGTGGCACGAGCAAGCCATCTGAGCCTCCGGCATCAGCCCTTGGTTGAGGTGTCTTCTAGACTCTGTAAAGCAGTGTTTGGTCCTTCCAGGAAGTACTGTCCTGGGCAGGAGCACCAAGGACCAGAAAGGGTTAGCTTGRCTGTCACGTGAGCAACACAGCTCTGTCCATTGCTTCACAGGACAGCTTTCCTCCTGTTGGGACCCAAGGAATTGAGGTTGAACAGTGAATCTAGTTGTGAACAAAACTTGATTAGTGAGGGAGATGTGTTTCTTCTCTTGTAGTCACAGCATACRATACCACCATAGTCCAGGACCCTTTAAACAAAGAAGTAATTTAAAAAGTCTTTTTGATAGACATAAAATTGAGAAATATTTGTAAGATTCGGGGCCCTTTTTCATGCTAAAATGTATTGACTTTTCTTTGTTGTTTTTCTGTAATGAACTATTTTTGGAACCAATTAAGTTGTTCTGGTGGAAAAAGTACATAAATTGGCGAGAATAATAATTTAAAAAAAGCCAGAAAGGCAGGAATTTAATTATTGTGATTTAATTGTAGTTTTTAGAAAGTTATACATAGACCTTTGAACTTTAAATCTTTTGTGTTTTTCCCATGTCAATAACTTACTGAACGTTTTGAATAAAGACACATATTGAGCATATTGGGGAAGAAACCTGGCCTGGCTGGTTTATTAAGAGTCAGTAATTTGGATGGATTGCTGTGAATGGATGAGAGGAAATGTGGGCTTGTGGAACATTTACAGAAGAGTGATTTTTTCCTCATTGTTCTTGTTGTTATTGTTGTTGCTTCTAGGATTTTCTTTAGTATTGTGTGTAACCCAGGATAGCCTCTAATCTGTTATCCTCCTGCCTGAGTACTGAGATTACAGTCATGTACCACCATGTCTTGATTTTACTCCTTTGGCTCACTTGAGGGTTAAATTGCAGCAGTTTTGGGGCAAGTCCCTTGACACTGTCAGACTCTGTGCACTAAAGTGGAACATCCAGGAATGGTGTGAGGTTATGAGCCATGACGCAGCAGGAACATTAGGGGAAATAAAAGTTTCTTGCATAAAGAACAGGTGGGAATCACAAGCTAGTCCCTTAACGTTTGAGGGCCTTACCATCTTCCTCTTTCTACTCTGCTCTTCCCAGAAGGGAATCTTGGCCAGGTGTGTGAGAATATGGAGAGCTGTGTACCTAAGGGTGTGAACACATTGTGTCCCGGGCTRTGCGGCCAGAGCTGCGCAGAAACAGGCTCATGTGTCACATGGGTCCTATATCCTGAGAAATCTGAAAGACCCACAGCTTTCTTCCGCTTTCCTGCACCTGAAATAGCCACCTTTTGGATGACAAGTCTTTCTGCTGGGAGGCAGAGCCATACAGATGAGCGTTGTCACTTCTGTGTCCCAAGTAGTCAAACTGCAGCCCCAGGAGGCCCCCAGAGACCTCCTGCAGGCACTTTAGATGGAGGAGAAGCCACATCCTTCCACACTGAACACACCCCACATTCTGAGGTCTCTTTGTGTGTTTCTGGTCATCTCTGAAGATTAGTGATGGGCTCCAGACTTGGCTGGCCAGACTGATCTGATTCTGGGATTGCTTTCTTTCTCTTCCTCCTCCTCTCCTCCTCCTTCTTCCTTCTCCTCCTCTTCTTCTTCCTTTTCTTCTTCCTCCTCTTCTCCTCTTCTTCTTCTCCCTCCTCCTCTTCTTTCTTCTTCTCCCTCCTTCTCCTCCTCCCTTCCTCCTCCTTCTCCTCCTTCTAGCAAGTTCAGCGAAGTTGTACTCAATGCCATTTTTTAGGATGAAGGTATACTCGTTACTCTGGCTTTAGCTAAAATTCTTAACAAAAAGAAACATTCCATTTAAGCACAGCCATGCCAGACCATGCCTTGCTGTTGTGCAGTCAGTTTGTGTGAATACATGCAAATGAGAGGCAGAGAGTTGGGTAGGGTGTGGCCAAGCCTTGAAGCGATGTTCAGTTTTTAGGAACTTAGAAAGTTCCTGTGGGTATCATCTCTCKCATGGAGGTTGGTTTTGATGATCCCAAGAGCTTCCTGTTCGAGCTTCTGGGACTTGAATGAGTAAAGAAGATTGATCTACCGAAGCCACTCCCTTGGCTGTACTCTCCTCAGTCAGCTCTTGTTGGAACACAGCCCGAGAATGGAATCGTGTGAGAATTCCAAATGCTCATGAGAAAACTCCAAGCAAGCATGACAAGAGTTCCGTTTCTTCGAAAATATGGAATTATTCTTGGAGTGTGATTTTTATGTTCCTCCAAGGTGTGGCAGACAGGAGTGGGCTTACTTGAGTTGTT
>BDUI01005841.1:65936-77865 GCA_002335545.1 Apodemus speciosus
AGAGAGAGAAAGAAAGAAAGAAAGAAAGAAAGAAAGAGAAAGAAAGAAAGAAAGAAAGAAAGAAAGAAAGAAAGAAAGAAAGAAAGAAAGAAAGAAACGAAGGAAGAAAGGAAGAAAGTTGCCAAAAGTAGCTAAGGAGAGAGGAGAGGAGAGCACCTGGTGTAACACACATAGCTTAAGACTGGTTCTAACAGGTACATGAGTATAGAATCTAAGCTCATTTCCTTGTTAAAACATATGACTCCATGGATGTGAAATAGTAGTGTAATTCATCTGGTTTTCCAAAAAGGTGTTTGGCTAAGTTTCAGGACAAGGAAGAAGGTAAAGAAACAGGGATTGTATAAGGCTGTGTGGTCAGAAAAGCTCACATCTGACAATACGTAGAAGGTGTTGATGAATGAATTCCCTACATTTTCTAGAAAGGGCTCTAATTTTAACTCTGCTCAATTCATCAAACTTATACTCACATATAGTGACACAGAATATTAATTCTACAGATGGCCCAATTCATCTAGTGCAATGTTAGGCTCTTGGTTCAATAAATGTTGAATTTAATCAAGAGGAAACTGTTGATGTTTTACATCAACGGTTGTAAATTTGTTCATTAGGCAGAAAGAAAGTAAAACTATAAATCCAATAATATTGGAAAAGGATAGATGAATTCTGCACTCTTGGACTCACATAATCAATGATAAAAGCATGGCACTTAAGGGGGGGTCAATTTAATATTTTACAATATAAAAACAGACTTCAGGCTAAACATTAATAAATGATTTCCCTATTCCTACAAAATTAGTACAGTTCACATAGCATTTTATAATGGTTACAGAAGATAATACTTTGTTCACCTCTGGCTCGTGCACATCTGGAAACTGTGTTTTATGCTAGAAACTGCATTCAAAGAGGATCATTAATCAAGAGACCACAGACTCAAGGGAATGAAGGTTACTGGTCTGGTAAATGGTGGAAGTGAATATTCTCCATTATGTGGGTGGGCCCAAAGCAACCAGAAGTGTCTCTAAGTAACAAGAAGAAAAGTGGAATATAAAAGGACCTCGGTGAGCCAGCAGAGTAATAAAGACTATGCTTTTTCACCTATCTTTAGGTGAATTTATAATTGAGTGAGACGTGATGCTTTATCACAAGAAGTTTACAGCTCTGTGACAGAATATCACCTGAGTAGACAGTACGGATACGTTTCTGTGGTTACCTGAACATTAGGAAGCACTGGTATTAGTTCCCTATTGCTGGTACAGGAAATTGCCAAAATTGCTTGATTTTCTTTCTTTCTTTCTTTCTTTCTTTCTTTCTTTCTTTCTTTCTTTCTTTCTTTCTTTCTTTTCTTCCTTCCTTCCTTCTTCCTTCCTTTCTTCCTTTCTTTCTTTCTTTCTTTCTTTCTTTCTTTCTTTCTTTCTTTCATTCATTCTTATTCCTTTCTCATGCTTGAAGATTGGACCCAGGGTCTTGTGTATGCTAAGCGTATGCTCTGCCACTGAGCCACACCTCGCTCCTAAATTATCAATTTGGGGGTGGGGGTTCAAGACAGGGTTTCTCTATACAGCCCTGGCTGCCCTGGAACATACTCTGTAGACCAGGCTAACCTCAAACTCACAAAGATTCAAGTACTCTACTTCCCAAGTACTGGGATTAAAGGAGTGTGCGCCATCCCCTGGTCCAAATATCAATTCTTAAAACAGCGTAAATGATTATCTTATAGCTCTAGTGGACAGAGGGCTGAAACTGATCTTCATAAGCCAAGGTCAGATGCCTGGCAACCTCATTTCCTTCCGCAGCCTTGTTTTTCCTTTGTGGTCAGCCACAGATGCCATGAAAATCTCCAAAGACTGTGAAGGCAAACAACAGCATTCTATTTTCTCACAATTCTGGAGACTATAAATCCAGCGTCCAGGTGCTCACAGGACAGACATTTTTGCTGAGGTCTATGTTCTTAGCATGTAGCTCTCTGCYTTCACATTGCACCTACACATGGGCTTGACTTTCATGCTCATGTGGCCATTCAAGGTGCCTCTTTCTCTTCTTGTGAAAATGATGTTTCTTCTTGATTAACAAGATCTTACTCTATGACTTCATTTGACTTTATTTACTTCCTTAAAGGCCCGATTCTCAAATACAGTGCTGTAGTTAGGACTTGAATTCATGAATTAAGTTCATAATTGTCATGAAATCTAACATTCCCACTTTCCAGGGGTCAGAATACCAATAAACTTGAGGGACCACTCTCCCCTACCACAAAACCCAAGAAGTGCTTCTTAAATGAGTGAACAGACCAATTTAGAAAGGATGCTAAGGCACTGATTCCTGTAGCTCACAGCTCAAAAGAAACCCCTGCTCAACCCGATCCCTCAGAGAAAGCATTCTAGAAGACTAATTGACAGATAAATGTCCAGAATAGGAAAGAGTAGGGAAGGTTAAGTTTCCTACAGCCAAATGCTTAAACGAAAATAAGAAATAAAGGATTGGGGAGGTCTAAGCTCGCCATAGAACCTAGCTCTCCAGAACTTCAATCTTGGACCAGGATTTTGCATCCCATGGCAAAGTTCAACAGGAGAAGACAGAGATAATAAAGGTCAGTTAGCAGAGATGGAAGGAAGACTGCTCAGCAGACAAAATCACCCGCAGGGATTTGAAAAGCAAAGTAAATGAGGTGCCCTGTTCTAAATATGAAATGAGAAGGACTCACACAAGGGTGAGGACTTCCACTCTCGTCTCCAGAGTAGAACATGAGCAGGCTCTACTTCACAAGATTATTGTGTAGCTTAAATAAGCTTGGCATGGCGATGTGCACCTTTAATCCCAGTGTTTGAGAGGCTGAGCAGGAGAATTAGGAGTTCAAGGCTAGCCCGGGCTACATAGTAAGACCCTTTCTTTAAAAGAAAAAGGAAACAAAAGAAAAYAAAAAAGATGGTGAGCTTGTCGTGACTTGTGACTGCAACAGAAGGAAGCTGAGCGAAGCCATGTAAGAAGACACAAGTAGAATTTTTTTATAGACAAGTTGTCTCAAAAGCTGGTACAGCAGCTATACCTACCAAAATATCTTCTATTCTCTGGGAGCAGATGCAGAGACTCACAGCCAACCATTAGGTGGAAAGAGAATCCAGAATGGAGATCTCCATTGGGAACATCCTCTTGGAGCTCAGAGAACCCCATGGAAGAGGGAGAGGAAGAACAGTAGGAGCCAGAGGTGTCAAGGGCACGCAGAGAACATGACCGCAGACATCAGCTAACCCAGGGCTCGCAGGGGTTCACAGACTGGAGCAGAGTCTGAAGTGGCAATCGTGGAGCCTGCACGGGTCTAAGCTTGGTCCTCTACATATATGTTACGGTTGTGTAGCTTGGTGTTCTTATGGGACTCCTAACATTGAAAGCAGGGCTGTCTCTGATTCCTTTGTCTGCTCTTGGGTCCATCTTTCCATTTTCCCATTGGGTTTTCTTTCCCAGTGATTAAGGGTTTGTGTATAGTCTTACTGTATCGTGTTATACTGCATTCACTGGGAATCAGAAGAGGAGTGGATCTTGGGGAGGGGCAAGGTATCGGGGGACTGGGAGAAGGGGAGAAAAGGGAAACTTCAGCTAAGATAAATAGAAAACAAAAGTGAATGTTAAAAAAAACTTCTATTCTCATCCCCATTTTGAAATGATACAATTTATATATTCATCCTTAGATATTGTTATTTAGTACATTAATAAAGAAGCATAGATCTCATTGTATAATGAATTTGTTTTTAATATTTTCTCGTATGTGGCTTCTTTTGCAAGACTGTTTCCTTTAACCCCAAGAAGATTTTCATGTGCTGCAAAATCCCATTACAGGCATTGAATCACATGCACGTGTGCATGCACACACATTCCTACGCACCCATGTTTGCAATACACATATATGCACACACACGTATGCACACACATATACCCAGAGACATATGCACAAACACACATAAGTACACTCTCACACAAATGTGAGTTCTTGAACCAAGTGAAAAGAATACATGAGAAGATGAGATAAAAGACCACACTGAAACCTTTGATAAAATGTTTGCCTGTGACCAGGGAGCGTCCCAACAACCACAAACTCAGTCTCTCACTAACTCTATCAGGTACCGTGGCTTACATCCAACTTCAACAACCAAAAATGATTGAGTCTAGGTTGAAAGCTGCCTGCTGGTATCAAACTCTGTTATTCAGTGGGCTATCTGAGGCACCACATTCTGTTCAGTAAATGAGTCAGGCTGGAACTTGAGCTGTGTAGTTGGAGGCACAGCTCTTTCGTTTGAGGTCTTGCTGGGCGGCAGGGCTGCTGCTGGCCTCTTCCCCTTTGGTCGCCTTTAACCAAAGTCTCTCTGCTGGAGGCTGATCACTGCTTACACTGCAGGTCTGGGAAATGTGCTTGGCCTGTTCCCCATGTGCTCCGTCTGCTGGATTTTTTCAGATCCGAGCTGGGTTGTGGATTTATTTAGTTCCAGGAGACTGGGGTTGGCTTTTCACATTCCTGGGTCTTATGTGTCTGAAAACCTTTGGTCTGGCTCTAAGAACAAACCTATGGTGTAACCCTAGCTCCTGAATGGTAACATAAATTTGGTAATAATAATAAAACAGAATCAGGGAGCTATCAGAGACTATTAGCAGAGGCCCAGGAATTAAGCCAAGTTGCAACAAATCTATTCAAGGGGAGCAATCTCCATTGGGAAAGAGCTGAATTCACCACCTCAGCTTTACCAGTCCCTCCGACATCCGTTTCTGCTAAACATTAAGTTTTCCAGATACAATATTCTTCGAGTGACGTATGTTCCCAGCTTGTCTTTGGATGGACTTCTTAAAAGAAAAAAAATCTATCAACAAAAAGCTCTGATTTTTTTTTTAAATCCAGGTAGCCAAATATCCAACCAATTATAAACAGAAGAGACTCCGTATCTCTCTAAGGTCCCCAATGACATGGTCATGTTACTCTTAATTATTATGACATCTCCAACCTCGCTCATGATGAATATTCAACTAGTACAAGTTGGATTAAGAAGCAGGTTAATGAAACACATTGTTTTAACTAAAATGCTCTCTTCGAGGGTTATTCAAGATATTCTTTGACTGTTGTGTCAATGTTTTCTTTGGTATCTTCTGCACCTGAGATTCTCTCTTCTATCTCTTGTATTCTTTTGGTGATGTTTGGGTCTATGACTCTTGATTTCTTTCCTAGGTTTTCTATCTCCAGGGTTGTCCCCCTTTATGATTGCTTTATTGTTTCTGTTTCCATTTTAGTTTGTTTTTGTTTTTGTTTTTGTTTTTGTTTTCGAGACAGGGTTTCTCCATGTAGCCCCGGCTGTCCTGGAACTCACTTTGTAGACCAGGCTGGCCTCGAACTCAGAAATCCACCTGCCTCTGCCTCCCAAGTGCTGGGATTNGGCTGTCCTGGAACTCACTTTGTAGACCAGGCTGGCCTCGAACTCAGAAATCCACCTGCCTCTGCCTCCCAAGTGCTGGGATTACAGGCATGTGCCACCACCGCCCGGCCCCTGTTTCCATTTTAGATCCTGGGGGATGCTTTTGTTCAATTCCTTCACCTATTTGTTTGTGTTTTTCTGTAATTGTTTAAGGAAATTTGTTTCCTTTTCAAGGACTTTTACCTGTTTACCTGTGTTCTCCTGTATTTCCTTAAGGGAGTCATTTATGTCCTTCTTAAAGTCCTCTATCATCATCATGAGATCTTGCTTTTCTGGTGTATTGGGGTATCCAGGGCTTGCTGTGGTGGGAAAACTGGGTTCTGATGATGCCAAGTAGCCTTGGTTGCTGTTGCTTATGCTCTTGACCTTGCCTCTCGACATCTGGTTATCATTGGTGTTAGCTGGTCTTGCTGTCTCTTACTGTGTCTTGCCCCTCCAGCAAGCCTGTATGTCAATACTCCTGGGGGACCAGTTCTTTCTGGAGGAATTTGGGTATGAAGAGTTGTGGCATAGGGTCAGCTCCAGGGTGTAGATGGAAACTGGAAGGATCCTATCYCTGGATATTCCTTGGTTCCTGTGTGTTGATGGCTCTGAGAGGATCCCTCTAGGGTCAGGAATTTGAGCAGAAGTGGTAGTCTTACCTGTGCTCACAGGCATGTTGGCACTCCTGGGAGACGAGCTCTCTCCCAGCAGTATTTATGTATGGAGCGATGTGGCACAGTATCAGGGGTAAAGGTTCTTGCCAATAAGTCTGATGACCTAAAACCAATACCCAGGACACTAATGATGGAAGAAGATAACTGGTTTTCTCAAGTTTTCCTCTGACCTCTCCAAGAGTCTGGTGGCACACAAACACCCATTCATATAATCACATTTACAGACACAAGTAAATAAATGTAATTTTAAAACCCTAAATCCCAATTCCTATGTAGTTACATACATTGTATTCACTAGTACCATAAACTTGCCATCTCATACCCTTCATTCAAGCAGTGTTTCCTAATAAGTACAGAAAGTCTTTTATACATACTCGAATAGACTTCAGTTAAAAAAAATGTTTCTAAGAAAAATATGCAATTGGCATGCTTTGAAATTACTGCCATTCCCCACTTCATTGATGGCACTCTTTTAGGGAATCCCAACTTTCAGAGGCCCAGTCACACACTCTATGTTTCAGGGTTTTGAGCTTTCTACCATCTTTCCTCTAGACGCCGGATGCTGCTACACGTTACAAATGTAACTCTCCTACACGGTGGCTGTCTGCATTACAAAATGACATGAAAGGCTTTCTGTAAGTGGGCATGATCTCTAGCAGATTACTGCTTTATATGATGTGTTTCCTGGGTCATGAGTGTATGTTTCTTTAATTAATACTACTACACCCATTCTTGCAAAATGGTGGGCAGATGTCAAGTCTACCAAGATGACTTTGTATTGTACCATATCAATACCTGCTGTTTTACCTATGCATGAATCTAATCTTTTCTCCCCTTTCTTCCCTCTCNAAAAAAAAAAAAAAAAAAGCTAGGCCATTTCTTAAAAATTACCTCCTCCCAAAGCTCCACGGCAGAAAGAAACTATTAACCATTGGTCGACCTCTTGACGGTGTGGCCACTAAGGTGGGTGGTGCCATTGTGCAGCTGCTGTAAGGTGATCATCCTAGAACCCAGGCTTTCGGTAATTCCAGTACCTTGGATATCTTCTCCATATTACTTCTCTAATTGTTGTAACAAAATGCCGGACAAAAGACACCTATGGAAAGAAGGGTTTATTGTAGGTCACTGTTGTGAGGGGGATACAGCAGTTCATCGGGGCAGAGGAGGTACGGTGGCATCAACGGGTCCAGCTGTGGAACAGGAGGGTAAAGATGTAATGGACGGAGCAGAAAGGCCAGGATGTTATGCTCAGTCACTTTCTCATTTTTTTTTCTCCTCAGTGTGGACCTCAGACCCTGGGATGGGTGTCACCCACACACAGTGTGCATCTTTCCTCCTCAGTTAACCCTCTCTGGAAATGCTTTCCCACACATATCCCCAGGCACACATCTCCCTGCCCCACCCCCCACTCCCCGCCCCTGCTCACCCCCGCCACCCGGGTGTGTCTTCCCCTTCCCCTCGGTCATTGCCAGTTGGGTCTGACTGACTGACTGATCATGAAAATTAGTCATCACACAATCTAAAATGAACTTGAAAACAGTTCACTTGTGGTTTAAAAAGTGACTCACAAATCAACCTACCATTTACCCTGTAAATTTACTTTTTTGCCCCTTTAAATGATCACATACGGATTAAATGATCCCTTCACATATAAATGAGCAAGCTGTTAATAAAACAGGATAATTCTAAGTTTTAACTTCTATAGAAGAAACACACTAATCTCAAGGTGCATTGCTTACACATGGCTTTTCTGTTTAATAACAATGTATCAGTTGATAATGAAGGTCGGCTCTTTTCAGTATCTTATTTACCAATGTGTGGATAAGCCCCGTCAGACTATCTTTTCTGCAKRGTAAACTAAGCTTCTAAATACAAACAAAGGGATGTATTCTTTTGTGGCATTTTTGTTGACAATGGATTTTTGTTAAGAGCAAAAATAAAGATTTTTTGGTTTTGTTTTTTAAAAATAAGTAATGACTTCAACCGCAGAAGAAACATTTAAAGACAGCAATGTGTGGGTAGAAGTCTGGAAACAGTGGGGGACTTTTATTTTATTGTGCTTTGTGAAAGATTTTTAAAAAAAGAATTAAGAGGCTGCTAAATATAAAATACTTTTCAAGATTTATAGCTCTTTTTAAAAAAATATGACTTAGAAGGTGATCATCTTTTGTCTCTTGAGAGATAAATAAATTGAGTAAATGCTTACAAATAAATATATTTTCCAGCTCAGAAAATAAAAGCCCATATAGTCTTCACAGTCATAGGAAACAAATTTATTTGCTGCCTTGGAGAACCATGGAATTTATTGCCTAAAACTATCTTGTGCTTTCTCAGTCAGTGAGCAAGCCAACACACTGGCACCTGAGAAAATACCTTGGGGTTACTCCTAGTTGGAGCCCCACCTTAAGGGCTCCTGAAGGAGAGAGCCTAAGTTCCCTTGGGGGGCCTCCTACGTCTCAAGGGCGCGTGCACGCCTGACTTTGCACGTCCACCTTCCGGCCCGACCTCCTGGCGGGGGGCTGAGACACCAGGTCCGTAAGGCCTCACTCCTAAGGGCTCACTCAGGCTCACATCCTCCATCTCCAAACCCCCACGACACTTGACTCTCGGTACTAAATTCCAGAGAACTGCTTCTCAAGCCACCCATGACTGTCCCACAGTAGCTTTGGCCTCAAGTAATTTCCTGCTACATTTCCTTTCTTCATTGCCATGGAGAAAATCGTGATGGGGCATGAAAAGCTGGGGTCGGGAGCCAAATAATACAGTCTATTTGAAAAGAACATTCTAATATCCTGCAGTTAAAAAAAATAGTTTGGTTTGTAGTCATAAAAGCCGGCTAAAACCTTAGAAGACACCCCCCGCAACACACACACACACACACACACACACACACACACACACCAGGATAGGCTACAGGATGGTAAAGAAGAGAGAAAGAAGTCCTCGGGGGCTGAGACAGGCAGGGTCCCCAGTTAGAAGATGCAGGGTCTATGCTGTGCCTCACTCAGTTATAGCCGAGGTCTTTCCGTAGTACAAAAGAGTAAGGGAGAGAATGGGAGAAAAGGATAAGCTGTTAAAGTCATTGTTGCTCTGCCAGAGGACACAGGGTCCATTCCCGGCACCCACAAGGGAGCTCACAACCATCTGGAACTTCAGTCCTAGGGCATCCAGGGGTCTTCAGGACCTCCATATGCACCAGGCACCCACACGCACAGTACCCAGGCATACGCTCAGGCAAAACTCTGATACACGTGAAATAAAAATAAATAAATCATTAAATTAAAAGAAAACGAAGCAAGAGGGCTAAACAGTCCTTGCTTATATAAACCCCATACAGATTAATTACAGTGATTAATAGTTTTGATTATTCAGGGCAGTGAGGAATCAGGCTTATATCTTGTTAGTCTACCTAGTACATCGAATGTATGAATGCGTGTTAATTCAAAAACGTTCTTGTTAGGCGACTCTGCTGGAAACCAGTGGCTTCCTGCTTTGCTACCATATGTGGGACGCACAGGCTTACAGACACGTGTGTTTGCACAGAGCACTCGAGAATGAAGCAGAGAAAGAGGAGTAGCAAAAAACAACTAAGGAGAAAGTGGGACTGAATTTGAAGTCAAAATAAACTCACATCTGAAATGATGTGATTAATAAAGTAGCCAAAGAATAGTCCTCAGACATCAAAGCAACGCAAGAGTGGGGACTCTTCCAAAGCACCACGTGGGATGAGGGATTCGTTTCCCTGTACCGACTGCAACAATATACACAAAGCTAGTCTTCCATTCTAGTCATAACAAAATTTGCTCGAAACATATACAGAGCGAAGGAAAGAATTTTGGTTTTGAATATTGAGAATTCAAGAAGAGAGAAATTATTTTCTCTGAAGGACTGTAGTAGATATGTATGTATGTATGTATGTATGTATGTATGTATGTATGTATGTATATAAGTGCACACCATAATGTGTGTGTGTGTGTGTGTGTATATAATTCTGAGACTAAGTAAAATTTCTTTTCCTTTTATCTTGAGAGCCTAAAATGATTTCATAATCCAGCAATTGTTTTTAGAAAGGCGACTGTAAATGTTCACGTTGATAGGCATCCATTTAATGGAGATAAAAGAACAAAAAGAGAACTTTTATTTTTTTCCTTCCTTCCTTTTATTCTTCCCTCCTTCTCCTCCTCCTCACCCTCCTCCTCGTCATCCTCCTCATCCTCATCCTCATTCCCCACTCCTCATCCTCCCCCTCCTCCTCTTTGTCCTCCTCCTCCTCCTTGTCCTCATCCTCATCCTCCTCCTCATCCCCCACTCCTCCTCCTCCTTCTCCTCCTCCTTCTCYTCCTCCTTCTCCTCCTCCTTCTAAGAAAGGGTTTCTTGGGTGAATTGTGTGATAGCCTGAGGAAACCAGTGGGTACTGATCTCTRTAGATTAATGCTGCTTGCAAAGCTCCAGGCTGAACTTTAGATCTGTATATGACAATAGCAATTCACTTTAATATTTTACTAAGACCATTAAGTAAACTAAGTGAAACCTTGTTCATAAGATGAACTTTCCTTCTTCACTTGATCTTAGCCAAAAGGCGAGAAACGATTGAACTTTTCTTCTTTATAGTGGAAAATTGTTTAACCAGGTAATCAAATCTGGCAGCCCTAGTAATGGGACAGATCATCCTGCTACAACCCTAGAAGGAAAGCCATGTGTCATGGGTGGGAGGGGGGCTGAAGAGACGACTCAGTGGTTAAGAGCACTGACGAATCTTTCAGAGGTCCTGAGTTTAATTCCCAGCAACTGATGGTGGCTCACAACCATCCATGATGGCATCTGATCCCTTCTCCTTGTGTGCATAAAAACAGAGCTTTCATAAACATATGTATATGTATATATATATAATCTTTTAAAATGTATCATGGAATTTATACAGTTCTCACTAAAATCTTTAATCTGTATTTAACTACAAGAAAACTGTCAAAGACTCGAAATATGCATAGTTCCCTAAARCATTGTGAAGTGACACATTTCAGAAATAACATGCATGTCAAAGAGGGACTCATGTATTGAACGTAAGAACCACATATAGTCAGGCATAGTAGCACATCCATTTAATAATCGCACTTGGGAGGCAGAGGTGGGCGAATCTCTGTGAATTTGAGGCCAGTCTGGTCTCTATAGTGAGTTTCAGGACAGCCAGCCAGGACTATGTAGAAAAAAACCTGTCTCAAAAAAAGGAACCACATGTAGCATATAATATTGGAGATCAAATATAACTTCAATAAGGCACATTTGGAGAATAACTGGAGAAATGGGAATTCTATATTAGATATGGATTCTATGTAAGATATTATTTATTTGATATTCCATTACTGGGATTATTTTAAAGGAGATTATCTTCTTGGAAAATTCATAGTGAAGTATTTAAGAGTCAAGTGTAGTAATCATGTAAGTTGTTTTCTATGATATATGCATGTGTATACATRCATACATATGTCTGTATACAAATGTACACAGAGGACATTAACAAGTGCTACAAAATGTTAAGAATTTGTCAACCTAAGTAAAGTGAGTTTTCATTTCATTCTCTTATCTTCTCAGTAACTTTGAAATTGTTAGGGACATTAGAATACAAAAAAAGGGACATAAGAAAAATTTCTCCTTACAGAGTATTTCACATAATACATATAAAAGAATGATGGGATTAGACTATTTTCATTTTGAAATTTAAGAGTTGTTCATCAATGACCATAGAGGAAAAAATACTGAGTACTATATGATTTTTAAGAGAGCATACTGTTTCTGGTTCTATTAACTATTCATACGCGCGCGCGC